>AYEL01067604.1:0-13539 GCA_000484575.1 Olivierus martensii
AAAATTTCTTATTTGTTTTTATTATTAAATATTAAAATAAAATTATAAATTTTCTTTGCCACGTTTTAATACACACGCGCATGTTTTTAAAAATTTTATATGCAAAATCAACGTTTAAAAATTTTTCGATAACATATAAACAGAGAAGCACGATCTTAATGTTTACATTAAGAGGATGAAACTGCTTGTTACAAACTGGCCAATAATATAACGTTTATCTCAAATATCACATGACCTCTACCATCCAATCACTCTCCAGAAACCGCTTTAGCCATCTTCGAGTATAAAACGTGGGTGTTGAGTGTCGAATATGTTCAGAACAAACAGTAGAAGATCGAAGGTTTACGTGCCAGTTATCAAAGTTATCCGGAATACGTATATATCTTTAAATTGTGAAAAATGTTAGTGCAAAGACGTAATAATCGGTGAGAGATTGTTGTGCGTGATCCCTTCACCCAAGACTATCTAGGGGGGAACTGTCATGGCGGCGGTCATAGGAACGCTTGCCTGGTTAGCTCTTCTGATGTCGTCTGTTGGGTGTCAGAATCTTCTGTGTCCTTCGTCTTGCTCGTGCTTGGGATCATTCGTCGATTGTAGTAAACGTGGATTGATTGAAATACCAAAGGATCTTCCTTTCTGGGTAGAAATGCTGTAAGTATCACGACCTTCATTATTGACTTAGGTTTGTGTGTGAATTGATGTATTCTAAACACGTAACTTGAAAGATGTGATAGAATGGAATTATGCACGAAGTTTACATAAATCGTAAATTGCGATATTTTTATCAATTAAACTTATACATTTAAAAACAGTAGAACGTGATAGATGGTCAATAACTCGGCACTGCGGATCTTTCTAATATTTACTGTTCTAAGAGAAATTGTTTTGATAGATTAAAATTAGTTTTTAAATAAGAATATAGATTTCTATAATTCAATAATTTTGCTAAATTATCAGCGATTTATTTATTTTAATGTTTCCAAATCCTAATTAATTAATTTACTATAATCTTGCCTCACGTTGATGGTTGAACATCAGCTATTAAATTGTTTGGCATCAAACTTGATATCATTACTTATTTAATTAATTCCACTAATGATTTTATTTGTTTCTCAAATATTGCTTAATTTTTTCTTTTAAATATTAAAATAATTCTCAAACATTTTTGTAAGAAAGTTGATATATTCTTGAAATTCCCCAACTTCCAGGCAAACGACATTACCAGATGTGCGGTTGTCAAAGTACGAATCCTTAAAACAGTATCCTGCCTAGATAGAATGCTATCAAATATTGTTTTTTCGAACAATAAGTCAATATTTTAGTAGCTTTTTATTTTCTTTTTTAAAAGATCAGAATCGAACTTCACGACTCAGGACGATAACAATAGAGATGGGTGTGGTGCATTTGTTAAGGGTTCCCAGTTTTGGCAACAACGTAATGAATGTCGGCAACCCCCCTCTTTTTTTTAGAAATCTGTTCTCGATTTTTTTTCTCCTTCTAGACTTCTAGTTTGGTCTATAAGTGTGTCAGCATAGAGCAGATGCGATTTCGATTTCCATCTTGAGATTTCAGAATACCGAAAGTGACTCTTAGTACCCATCCATTATGAACCTAGTTAAAATGTTCAGTATAACTAGTTAAATTAGGATTTTTTTAACGCCGTATTATTTATTGAAGTATTCATCAAAATAAATTGATAGTATTTAATTTTTATCTTATTGCGAAATGTTTTATCAGTTTGTAATTGTTTTAGTCGAGCAGTAAAAGCCTTAAAAACTGTTTCTAAATAGCATCTGCAGTTGCAGAAATGGGGATATCATGGGTGCTGCGGTAATTCGGTCACCAACTCGAGTTAAATCTGAAAAAAATAAATAAAACCGTGCCGCTTGATTTAAAGGAAAAATTGTCTCTCGATCACATGACTACAACGTCATTGGACTGTTAAAAGCATATACAGTTCTCTTGTGTATCGGGTGTGGCTATACACCGATTCTGTTCCTTCATTTAGTAAAGATAGGAAAGAAAGTTATATCGAAAAAAGAAGCTTAAAGAATAGCTTTTATGTTATTAAGCAAAATATCAAATTCAAAAATTGTTAAACGAAGCTAGATACGTATAGAATTTAGCTTCGTTTAAAATTTAATAAATTTTATATCCATTTTTACTCGTCACCTATCAGACTAACTAATTTCTGAATATTTTTAACAATAAAAAATACATTCCCCATGGTAGCTTCCGTAGTAGTCTGGTTGCTATAACAACCGAACCACATGGTACGACGTGTTTACCAGCCTGGGGGTGTGCCGGTCATTTACCATTCGGGTGTTTAGAGAAGGGGTGGTAGAGGATGACGAACCCGAAACTTGTGAAGTATTCTTTCGTCATCGGGTATCGTAATCCTAATGAGTTTCCAGCTTAGTTAAATGAATACCGTTGACAAGTCCAGGTGTCCGGTTTAAAGTGATGGATGGTAGGGGTTCTAACTTTCAATAAAAGGCAACTATTGTCCGATTTCGATAAAAGCGACTCCCCGAAGCTGGTCAGGTGCGTTGTGTAGAAAACTTGTACAGTTTGCTTCATTCTTGCAGACCTCGATTGAACTTCACACCTGTTTATAATAAATGCTCCAATTGAATTTTAGAAACATTTTTGGTATAAATACACAAAAGTTTTCTTAGTAAAAATATTCAATTTAATGTTTTGTGCCAGTCTTAAATGGATTTTTTTCACTTTTCCCATATATGGTCTTACTATTCAAGTTTTTGTTCGCTTTTTTATTTTCTATAACATATATACCAGTGACAAGCATATTCTGTACTTTATTTTTGTGTTGCAACAATGTTATTTAGGAAGCTTTTAAAGTACTTAGGAAAGCAAATATAATATGGTGATTAAATATTAAAAATTGGCACAATTGCAATAATTCTGCACAGATTTCAAATATGTTTGGCTGTCAAATACTGTGCTGTACAGAGAACGATTCTTCGTTTCTAATTAACTAGCTTAAAGGAAAGCTTTTTATTTAATCAAAATCTGAAAGAAAGTCATCTACTGTATTCAATTATTCATTGACAGGCTACACCACGTAATTGTTGTCATGTTCCCGTAACTAAGTTTTCCATTATAGCAATTAATTAGAAATCTATATTAACCAATAGATTTGAGATTAATTAAGAATTATATAGATTAATTTTTAATTGAAATTTTGATTGTCTAGATCTTTCATTAATTTATAATTAATGAGTCTGTTATAATTATTTAGATAATGTCTAATTTGTGCATTAATAAGAAAAAAATGTTAAGGTTATTATAATTTATATTTTATGCTTATCGTTGTAAATCACGAAATTGTATGAATCGTGTATTAAATTTAATAATTAAAAGTAAATTTTGCTATTATTTAATTCATATAAAGATCAAACTAAATAATTTTTAAAAAATTTATATACAAGTATACAGTACCTTATTGTAATAATAGTAGAATTTCAATATTGTGCAGGACTAAGGAGATATATTTTTATAGTATAAATGTGCTCAGTTCGAAGCATTTTATAAGTAATTAAAATTAATTAAAATTAAAAAAATAATGAAAGCTTCGTTATGTATAACATGAATTGATTTACAATGCTTTCAACTTGAAAGTATTTTTTATAATACAGTAGTTGCTGTGCGAAATTATATCATCATATCCGACCATTGTGATCTTTTTACGGATTTTCTATCAAAATACAGGATTTATTTGCTATAAAATACGTATTTAAATTAAATTCGTTTTAGAAAGATAAAAAAATGAAGAGTAAAAGTTTAGTATACAATACTGTATATCAGTGGTTCCACTAATTTTCTTATAAGATCTATTTTTTCAATAAATACTCATCCTCGAGTTACTGTTTAAAAATGGGACGAAAAAATAAAAAAATATATTTATATAATAAATATAATAGTACTTTACTGAAAACTTACATATTATACGCTTACAGTATTTTATTATAGAATTATTAATGTGATAAATATTTGCTCTACATGATAAATTTGAAAAGTAGAAATATTATTGGCGATCGACTAAAAATCTTTGTGTGATCGATCTTATGGAAAATACACTAGAATATATTCCAAGATAACATTGTGTATCTTAGGAGAAAATACAAATATTGTAATAGTTTTAATAATGTTAATTTGAATATTAATTAATTACAATTATTAATAAGATAAGCAATAATTTATATTTATTGTAGAATATTTAATGATAACTGAAATTACGCACAATCGAAGCATTATATTTTCTTAACCAAAGTAATATAAAACAGCTACCAAAAAAAGCATTCGCTCATCCATTTGAGTAGTGTGCGCACGTTTGGATCAAGTAATGTAAGACGAATATTAATCAGACACCACCTAATTCCATTAAAGAAAACGATAGATTTCTCTGATATTAGGACTGTTATTATCTCACCCGTTTATCGAGACGACGTCTAAACTACCAACCCCTTCCTCGATCACTTCTCAGTCATTTCTCAAGTTAGGGCATTAGCCCTTGGCAGGTCATCATTAAGGTTCTTTCATTAATCTGTTCGTTTTGTGGTCAGTTGTCATTCTAGGTCGTTCCAAAAAATTTGCACCTTTTTTTAAAGAAAAAAATGGCAGTTTCCAGGGAATCCCTTTTTTAAAGTTTGTTTTGCTTCTTTTGAATTAGACAAAGTTTTGCCATTGATATTGATATTTATTTAATATTATTTACAAATATAATTATTTAATTATGCTAACTTTCTGGCATTTTTTATGGAGTAACCATATTTTATTTTCTATAATAATTTATGGTAGAAAAATGCAAAGTGCATAATCTGATTTAATTCTGAAAAACGGATTAATTTTTAAGAGAACAATTTTCTAATAATGATATCGAAGAGAAATATAATATTTAATAAAACAGAAGAATTAAAAAATATTTTAAGTGAATATAGATTTATATTAATGGAGAATAGCAATATTAATCTGATAATTTTTAAACAGTAATTATTATTCTTACTGAATTTCATAAAAAATTCTTAAATTTGTGTTTGCACGCTAAACTTTTTTTTTAATTTTTAAAAGCTTCGATAATAATTGGAGTATTTTATTATTATTTTTTGCAGTCATCTACAAAACAACGATCTGACATCAGTAGCGGATACAGCATTCTCAGATCTCCATTCTCTTGTTGAAATGTAAGTACGAGTTTTGTTTATTTTGCCTTATCTTTTTATTTATTTAATGAGAAACTCATCTAGATCAAAATCCGTTATCATTGTATTTATTGATAAGAATACATTTTAGTAACGCAACTATTCGTAAAAAATCCGTGACAATACCTGACAGGTGAGATCTCACCTACATTCCGCATTTTGTTCGATCCGCAGCGGGGACTGCGATTTATGGAGAGCTAAGGCGCCAGACCCAGTCCACCCTCTTTCCATCTTCCCGGCGGGGAAACCCCTGCGTCTTTTGTGACGTTCCTGCCTCAATAGACATTCTTGCCCTCCTAGTTCTTTCTAAATCACTCCAGTCTGAGTCGGACCTGTTTTCCTCCTTCCCTCTTATGTATTGAAAGCCATCAGAGAATCAAAATGTGCCCCTGAGGTGTACTAGCAAGGGAGTTTGGTCCCTTTCCCGTCGGGATTATGTTAATACTAATTAAGATTAAAAAAACGAAGACTGGAATACTGTAGTTTCTAAAATCCTCTTTAAAATATTGATTAATTACTTCAGATTTCTTGTTTTATAGACATACTGTACGATATAGTTAATTATAAGTCTGAAATTCGGAATACTTGCATAAATTCTAAATTTAAAATATATTTATTTTCATCTGTAATTTTTTCTTATATTTCTTGATGTCTATAATAATCTGTAAATTTTGAAATTTATTTCAAATGACTGTAGTGTTTATCTGCTTTGTGTAGAATGTGCTAATTTAATTAAAATTTATTTATTTCAGTCATATTCTCTAGGGATCGTTTAGTTAACTTTTTTTAGTATTTTATAACTAGTTCTGGATGTTTAAAAAATGAAAATTGTATCTTATTTTAAAAAATAATAAAAAATTAATGTTTAACTCGGGAAGTATTCTCCATTTTTAAACTAATGACATTATGGTTCTCTTGGCCTTCCATTCTCTCTCTTCCTAAAACAATTAAAAAAGAATTGTGCGAATAGCGTCGGTCACTGTGATAAACACCTTTCTGCTAAAGCCATTGGCCCGACGTCTGCCACGCAAGGGTTAGGTGCTGGCGCCTAACTGGTATGTGAATGGGGCCGAGGTGTGAACACGAGTCCGGTTCACTCCTCACACGAAGGTCAAGGTTCAGCCAGATGCGTATCCAACGAGAATACCATTTTGAGAGAATATATAGGATGTTCTCCCCACCCTTCTTTCAAAAAGTTCGTGTTGGGATGCGCTGTCAATCTGATGTAATGTATTTGAAGAGAGTGTAGGTTGTTTAGTCTCCCATCCGTTGTCGTTCACCGAAAAGGAAACTAGAAAATAGCACAATTCTGTAACCCTATCCATCCTTTAAGGGATTAATCTCTTTGACTTGTACAGCTTAAAAGTGGATTCTCACCTTGGGTGAGAAAAATACTGCTAGATCGCACCAGTAGGGGCTTTACTTCATCCATCACTTGTCGAGATGTCTGGATGCTTTTTTTTAGCCGGGAGGAAGAAGGCGATGCGCAGAAATTAGCCAACATTGTTGTTCCCGCCATTCTTTTTCCCGCCGACTCCGTCGCCGTGAGGGAGTCTGGGTAATTACTCCCACCCATGATCATCTCCCGCGTAGACGTCGAAGGTCGACTGCACTCACCTTTAGAATCGCGACGGTCTTTGCCACATTTTGTTAATGCACTGTATTAGCAAGTTGTTTCCTCACGTGACTCAAATGTTACGTATTTATGAAATGGAAAATTTTAGAGTTTTAATTAATGTTTAGTGTTATTTTTATTAATTAATTAGTCTTTAATTACTTTGAAATATATCTTCTTACTTGTTAGTATAAATAAAATTTTGTTTTTGCATATTAATAATTTTTAATTTATTTAATAGGTTATTATTAAAAATTAATTCAATTATAATGACATTGAATTCGATATTTTGATATAATTAAAAAAGGAAAAATTTTAAATTAGAAAATCTTGGCGACTGCAGCTATACGTGTCTCCATATTGGACTATTGTATTTCGATCTATCTAATATGCGAAATATTTTAATTGAATCATAAATTTTTCAACTTAATAACTTTTTTTTTATAAAATTCGGTTGCATATATAATAAGGAATCACGGAGTGAGGAAAATATTACAGAATACTTAGTAATAACGTTCTGTATTAAGTGTAATTTCATTCACACCCTTAGGCTTGGAGAACTGCAGTTATAGAGGTCTGCAAGTGAAAGCGGTTCTCTTAAAAAGGGTATTTACCACTTGATGGTACACGGGTCCTTCGGGAACCGTGCGGAATCGCCATCTAGAGATTCTGAATACATAATTTTTGTTATTTAGGAGCTGTTGGTTGCCTTTGACACCGACGCTCCTTTGTATTTATGAAGAGTAGATCATTATTTATGTTGGCTTTGATACTGCGTTGAGCGTAGTATCGATCGTTTTTTATCGATTTGCGATGTAAGAGAAATGGAAAGACCAAACTGTGCTTTCGTTTTTCATTAATCACGGGTATTCTCCACGTGGCTTAAGGGGACAACCTTCCCACGTTATTGAATGCATAATAATCCTTCTGGTATAACATAAATAGGACAATTTTTTGTAAATCGGAATGAAACTTTTTATAGTTTTTTATTTTGTTTGTAATTAATATCGAGCTTTGAATTGTTTGAATTTTAAAAAGATAAAAATGAATGTTAACATCGGTGTTTGTGTGGGTGATTGAAAGGGGCACTGCTGGGTAATTTTATGAAAGGTGTGGCTAATCTTTAGAAAAACGAGATTGGGGTTCAATTAAAATTCCGAAGTCAGGTTCTTTCTAATGTACAGTTTTATTAATATGTATTTAAAAAGTTTCTATTGATAAAGATTTAATATGTTTTATCATTTTTCTTTAAATTGTAATTTATTTAAAGTCGATAATAAGACTCAAGAATATTTCTATTGAACGGGAAAAATTGATAATTTCTTGATATAAATAATATATGACAACGAATTTATATTTCGAACCATTTTATGATAGTTGTTATGAGAATAATTGAAGATAAGATGCCAAGTTACGAAATAATTTTATCTACAAATTGATTATTCTATTTAGTGAACAAATATTTATGGAATCAATAATAAAAATGACTTTTCAGTAGTTTAAGGTCTTGCAATGAGCTATAACATAACTGCAATTAGACAACCTAGGCATTTTGATTCAGGTGATAAGCTTCCACTCCGTTGTTGTCTGTGGGACTTGTTCACACCTTTATTCTTTCGTCCTGATTGAGATAACAGGCTTCGTTACCTGACTATGTGGAATCTTATCTGTTCTCTCTCGCAGTTCACCGCCCACTCCCCCTCTAGATGTTTTTAGTCAGTAAAAAATAAAGACTTGAGTCAGGATAAAAGTTGGTTTGTATTGAATGAAGATTTTACAGACATTTCTTTAAACTTCGAGAAGTTTTCGTTGTCTGTATTTCTGAGCTTTTTATTTTATACACAGTATTAACTTTTGCATTTAAATAAAAACTAAATAATACGTTGAATTTATACAATATACTGTATAATATGAAGTGTAATAATTCAGTTATTTAACATTTTTGTAAAAGTCTTAATTAAATAATATTTTAACATTACTTTTCAATCATCATCGAATTATTAAGTAGTATGTAAATATTAGTTTTCGATGTTATTTGCTAATGAAATTTTCACTTAAGAAACTTAGGCTTCAGAGATCCTAAATATCGTATATAGTGTTTTTATTATAGTTCTGTGATAACTAAACAGGTTTTAAAATATGTATTTAGTTAAATTTTTATTTATCAGATTTACTTGTCTTCCTTTAACTGTCATATTGATTCCCTTATTACTATTAATCCCTTTGTTATAGCAGATGGCGTTGCTGTTGTTTCACTGACTTGGTTTCTTCAACCTGATCTCATAGAGATCATTAGGTCACACGTGTGCAGCAGCCAAAACTCCGATTACTTTCAGGTGCGGCTTTGAAGTATCCGAAGGGTTTAGAAATGCCATTGCTCCGCCTACGATGGGTTGAGATTCAGGGTGTGAAAAGTAGCCGAGACACAATGTCAAGACACTCCCCTGTCACCTGGTGCATCACATAAATTTAGGTGGTTCTCGTAAAACTGTCCCATTCTATGTGTCTTTAAAACATGGGAGACTGAAATGCTGCTTTAATTTTTACAAAAATTTTAAAATACTTTTTTTTAGATATTTCTATTAATATTAAATGTTATCGTGTAGTTAATATTTTTTTTTATTGAATGAAAAGCATTTGATTTATCAGATGATTACGATTACAGATGTTGGTTGGGTGCGTATAACGCACGTGTTCAGACAAAAGATAGAAAGTGTCAGGTGTAAATGGCCGTCTCATTACATGCAAGCCTCGCCTCTCCTTCAACTTTGCACGTGTTGTCAAGGTGAATATTTGGTTACTGGGCGGTAACTGTTTCGCCTAACACGATGCCGGATGTAGAATATTTCAAAGAAAGAAAATTGAACAGAAAATCGAGCTTAGCATTTAATAAATTTTGATGTGAATAAGTAAGCATATTATGTAGTTCAGTATCTTCATCTGTTACAAGCTCGTGGGAAAGGATGAATTGTTTGCCATTCGTATCCTGACATGGCAGTATTTCTCTATTAAATTCTGACAATCACCGACTAGGAAGATTGGAACCCATGACTCAGTCGGCGGCTAGAAATTACATTAAGTCGTTAGAATAGACCTAATTGGATTCACTCTCTAAATATCAATCACGATTGGACGGACGGTGTTGCAGCACGGGATGATTACTTTCAATTTGGACATCACATCCTTCCTTTGGCTAAATAGGAAGTGTGGGCGAAGTAAAATCGTCTTTATGGTCATTGTTAAATTTGTTAATATGAAATGGAATTCATTTATGTCACCGTGAATAAGTGGTGGTTTAGTTTCAACTAAATTTAATTGTCGTCTGCCGTTGAATCAGTGTTATGAAATTTAGTGATTGAGAGTCAGGTCTCAATAAATTGTTATGAGGAAATTGCTTTGCCATATCCTGAGTTGGAAATGCTCGAATTTTAATCATTTACTCAATTTCCGAAGTTAACGTGTTTGGATTTATAAATAAATTACCGTTAAATGATCAAAATTGGTTACGCGATCGCGTATTAAAATGAAAATTTAATTTTTTTTTGCAAACATAAAAATTGATCAAAACAATGAAAATTTAAAATGATATAAAATTTAATAGATAGTTTTATTTCAGAAACTTAAGTCATAATCAGATCAGAACTCTCAACACCACCGGATTTCGTCATTTGAACGAGTTACAAATATTGTAAGTAATGTATATTTAATTATAGAGATTAAAATATATTTAAGCATATAAATATTATTTAGCTGTAATATATATATATATATATATTTTTTCCATTTTATTGTTATTATCTAATATTAGTTCTATCGGACTGATCCTTTCGCAAATCTCTACAGAAATAGAGGATATTTAATTATTAAAAATTAACGCAATAAAATGAAATAAAAGAATGGAAATGAAAGAACCAATATTTTGTTTATTTTGTTATTGCTCATATCAAAATTTTCCTTCGTTTAAAAATATTTTAAATTAGAAAAATGAGTTTGTTTTAATATATAGGTCCGTATGATATTTGTCATATATTTCAGAAAAATCGAACATAACCATTTAAGCGATATTCCAGATCTTGGTTATCTACCAAACTTGACGACGTTGCATCTGTAAGTATTCACTTATTATCCAAATTCTTCAAAACATTTATAAATTTTTATTTTATAATTTTTTTTCTGCTTTATACTTTATTCTTTTAAAAATCACAATAGTTTCAAATATAAAAACAAAATACAAATTATCCATAAATCGGACTTTTGGTTTAATTATAAGTAATATGGTTTTATTATTTTCTTCAGGTCTAACAACGAAATCTTCACTATTAGTAGGACAGCCTTGGAAAACTACCCTAACTTGAAAACGTTACATCTGGGAAATAATAAAATTGTCGACATTCCTTCTGGAATTTTTCCGGACTTAGTCAAGCTGGTCACCTTGTAAGTAATTTTATATAATAATAATAAAAATCATTTTAAATATCAAAAACATATGAATTCGGATGGTAATCGCATTACGCAGACTTTTTTTTTACATTTTCAACATCCATTATTTATTCTCTTTCTCTTTCTCTCTCTCTCTCTCACTCGATGACGTTATATCTCCATAGCAACCGTAGATGTAGTTTTATTCATTTATATTTTCCGTCTGTAATCGTAACTCTTGGCAAGGACATTTCGACCCACGTAGTTGTGCAGGTGTTGGCAGCTGTCCCGTAGACTGCGTGGTGTGATCACAGCTGGTCTCCTTGTCCGTTTACCTTCAAAACTGTCGTCAAATTCTCCGCATTTAAAAAAATGAACAAGATATACATGAGAAAAGTAGAATTGAAAGCCACGTCATCTCTGTTTAGAAATAATTTTTGGATGACGTCATCTGTAATTTTGTTGTTTACTCGAAAAAAAAAAACCCCTTCGCGCATTGTTGCTATTTTTAGTACTGCTTGTTATTTTCTCGCCGTTCCCCCATTTCTAATTCTGTGTTAAGAGTCCCAGGTGTTATTACCGGTTTAGCTTTGATCACAACCTACTTACGCAACAAAATGATATATTTTATTCTTTATCTCCCACCTAAGTTTTTTTTTATCATTATTCCTTTCACACCTTTGTTAGGTAATTATTTCCATTTTTTTAGTAGATTTTCCCGATTTAAAAATAATCTAGAAAATTAGATTCTGCTGGGCTAGACAACATCTGGACTGAGTCATAACCCTTTCTGTACGTTCCCACCTTTGTTTATGGGAAAAAGTGTCATGATTATTAAACCCTTTGTTAACATTCACCTATTTTCATTGATTTCCATTTTTATATTTTCAGTCTTTTGTACTAAGTAATTGATTTATTATGTCCATTGTTAATTTAATTCAATTTGGTTAATGTTATTTTTCATTGTATATTAAAAAATAGCTGCAAAAAATTGTTAATATCTCAACTATGCATCTTAATATTTTTAAAATGAAATATTGTCTTCATAATAAGAATATAATCTTTAATAAAATAAAAACAATAGACTTAGCATTTTTAAATAACTCTCATTGAGATTTTAAACTAAAAGGCTTTTTTATGTAAAAATGTTCAAAATATTTCAATTCTTATTACAAGACACTCCGTTAAGAATTTTCCAGTAAATAAAATTTCTAGAGAAGAATATTAAAAAAAAACTTTTGGAAATTTATTTCTCTTATGTTAAAAATTATATGCTCATATGATATATTATTATAAGCAATTTTATTTATTGCATTAATCACAACTGATAATCTTTATGAACTAACAATCTTTGAAATTAAATAATTAACCAAATAACTCATATATTGTCATATACTGATGATTATTGTGATCCCAGAAATCAATATAGTTAAATATCAAACTCTTCTTAATAGTAATAAATCATTATTTTGTTATTGAATTGTTAATTATTTAGTTAGACTTATGTATTTATGTAATATGTCAAGTAGGAAACAAAAAAAATATCAGTTTCCTTTACTAAATTAATTTTTTCCTTTTTAGTTTTTAATAATAAATCTGAGAAATGTCTTTAGAATTTTGTATATATAATTTGATGATTATCATTATACAATCAATTTTGTAAAATTTAATATTAAAAGTACTGGTAAAGTATTATATTTGAAATGTCCATTTATAAGGACATCTAAACTATATTCTTAAGATTATCTATTGTTATACAATTTGAAAGATTTAATTTTTGATCAATATTATTACTTTCATTGGTTTTATATATATAATAACTTTAATCAACAAAATTTATATTATTATTAGTTTTTTTATCTAAAAATTTTTTATGTAGAGACTAGTTTTCAATGAAATTTATTTTATATAGCTTCAACAGAGCAGAATTATTTTCATTCTGTTTAATATCTGCTTTACTAAAGATAGAAATCAGTGGATTTGGAACTTAATTTGATTGCAATATTAATACAATAATATAGAGTATTGAGAGTTTAAATTTATTTAAACATAAAGCTGTTAATTTATATTCTTTCATTTTAACAATAATCATTTTTCTGTTTTAAGAACATGTTCCCTAAATATAGCTTTTCATACTTTTTCTTTAACCAAAACTATATTTAAAATTTTCATTCTTATTAATGTTTAAATGTTATTTATATTAATATTAAAATTAAATATTTTAAGATTATTTTTTATAGAAAAATATCTTTGAGAATATTCCTGATAACTAATTATATATAT
>AYEL01067605.1:0-23858 GCA_000484575.1 Olivierus martensii
AACATAAAATTTCCTTTAAAATAAAATATTCAATAAAAAGGTATTATATAAAGTTACTGATTGAAGACAAATTGATACTGAACAGTATCCTCTATCATAATCAGTAATAATTGTTTTAGCTAAGTAATTCTGTAAAAATCCAATAATAGTAATGCAGGTAAGTTATCTGTTGCCCCTTACTTTGACACTTAGCGCCATCTATTGATATTTATTGTCAAAAATGAATATCAATAGATTTCAAAATATATAAAATCAATTTCTAATAATCAATACCTGTCTGTAAATCTTCATGCCTAAATCCCCTAACAAACAAAAGTTATTTCATAAAAATCCATTCAGTCATTCTCGAGTTATAAGTGTATACGTGCTCTCAGGTATTTCAGATTTATAATATACTAGCATACTCGTGCCCGGCGTTGCTCGGGCAATTCATGGTGTGTTACTTAAGTTTCTCTTTCTCTTAAATTATAACCTTTTAGATGATCGTCAGGATTTTCTTCAATGAATTCTGAAAATCTTTCCTGTACAGATACGTTTTCTATTTGAAATATGTGTCTTTTCGAATGTTCACTTCTTTATCTTTCTTTCTTTGTTAGAATTCTGTCGATTTGCTCGATCTTCTAATGTTTCATTTTCCCGAATTAAACGCATTCGTTTAGCACCGGGAGTTAATTCACCTAAAGCAGCGTTGCGGAGTCGGAATCGGAGTCGGGAGTCGGGGAGTCGGAGGTTTTTGGGTGGAGTCGGAGTCGGAGTCGGAGTCGAATTTTTAAACTGCCCGGAGTCGGGAGTCGGAGTCGGAGTCGGATTTTTGAACTGCCCGGAGTCGGGAGTCAGAGTCGGATTTTTGAACTGCCCGGAGTCTGGAGTCGGAGTCGGAAAAAATAACTGACTCCCGACTCCTTAAGTCCCTACTTACCTAGAGCTATAGCTATATACGTATATCATTTCTAACTATTTAAGGAATGATAGTAAGTTATGAATAATATCAATTATCTAAATTTATGAAAAGGCCCCTATTTACTTGCAAAAAACTGAACCAAGTGATTTTTAACATTCTCATTTAAACTAAGTGTTTTGCCGTGTAAAGAATTCTATAAAGACCAGAATAAGTAATAATCGGAGGGTGCCAGATATGATGAATATGGTGGGTATGGTAGCACAATCCCATCCAAGCTGTAACAGCTTCTGGCGAGTCATCAAACTTGTATGAAGTCTGACATTATCATGGTGAAACACTATGCCTTTTCTGTTAATCAATTCTGGCCTCTTCTGTTTGATGGAATCACTCAATTTGTCCAATTGGTGGCAGAACACTTCTGAATTAATTGTGGAATTGTCTGGAAGATGCTCAAAAAAAATTCCCTTGAAATCCCACCAAACAAAGATCATCATTTTTTTGATTAATATGGAGTCTCAGAGTGCTTTGAGCTGGTTCATTTCTTCTGCTACATGATCACTTGTATTCAACTTTGTTGTAAACAATCGATTTTTCATCAACAGTTATGATCCGCTTCAGAAAGGAATCATTTTCATGTTTGAGCAGCAAATCACAGATGGCGATGTAATGGAGCAAATCTTTCTTTGAGAACATATGGAACCCAAATATCAATGTTTCAACTGGTTGTGAACAGTTGAATTCAATAAATTCAATCTTGTAGCAATTTCTCATGTTGTTATTTAGTGGTTTGTTTCAACCAATACCATTATTTTGTCATCATCAGCTTCAACTAACTTTCCAGAATGTGGTGCATCTTTAACATCAAAATTGCCAGAATTGGCATTGGCATTCTGTTAACACATCTTCTCCCTACACTTCACATAACTTTTTCTTGCTTAAACAGCATTCTTACTTTTTCAGTAATAAAAAAGCAAAACATGCCAAAAATCTCCATTTTATTTTCCATTTTTGATAGGACACCAAAAAATAACTACTGCACAGAATCAAAAAAAAAATTTTATAAATATACCTTGAAACATTAGCTGTCAAAATTTACAATGACAATTTGGCTTAGAATGAAATTGGTAGGTAAAAATACAACTAACACCACTGGTGGAAAAAAAATGAAATTACTTTCTGAACATCCCAATATTTTCCAGATTTTCTAATACTCATCTTATAGTATATTGAATTAGTTGTGTTGAATAATCTAAAAAGTAAACTAAGGTTGGCATGCTATCTGATTATCTATTTAAATAATTGAACTGTTTAATACTATTTTAGAATAAGCATTTAAAAAAAATATTCAATAATCCAGCTATCAGCAATTTTATAATTTAGTTAATAGATGGTATGATGTATCAAATTTTTTAATTTGGAAAGTTGCTTTTTGGTAGCTAATACTATTAAATAATTGCTGTTTAATATTACATGAAATTTATGATTTATTTTTCCATTTCATATAAGTTGTTTCAGAAATATTAAATTTAATGATTAATTATAATCTTAATAGATAGTTCAATAAACAAAATATTTCAAGTTTCTGATTAATAAAAGCATATTGTTTAAATATTATATTAGATTGACATACTGCACATTTAAATTGAATCAACTGTACAATAAATCAATTTGGTATATGTATATTGAAGCAGTTATAGAAATTATCATACTGCATACCAATATATAATTTTTGAATTAACAAATTCTTAACATCTATTGCACTTTTTCAAAAAGTCTTATTTATGTATAGCATGTTTTGCCCATATCAAGAAGATAAATCTAAAAAAAGTTTTTCCCCTCTTAATTTCTTTGTTTTTTAATAAAAAAAATATATAACAAAATTTAACAATAAATAAATAAATATGATAAATATTTATATATTTTTTGTTAAATTGTTCATTTGTGAACTTTTCTGTCAATTTTTTAAATTTTAGTTTTATTCACTATATTTATATCATAATTTAATAATAAAGACACTGGCATTTAGAAAAATATTTTAATATTTATGAATATAAAATATTAATAGTTGTTATTAAAACATGAATTTATGTTTTTTTTAGTAGTTGTGAACTTATATAATTAAATTTTATTTATTTATTGTATTTATTGTGTTGCTTTTTGCATAATTTTACAATTAATATGATCTTGAACTATCCATATTTGAATAATAAGTGTACCCATGTTTAATCTCAAAGATTGCTATATATTTTTGCTCATAATATAGCAGTAATTTAAAATATCATAGCAAAAATTATTGTTATATGCTTTAAATATTCTTTTTATTTGTGGATTGCAAAAAAATTTTGTTTTAAACTATGGCATATAATAAATGATGTATTTTTAGATGATTTTTTTAAATTTGAAATCTCAAAATTATTTGACCTATAAAATACAAAAATTTAATCTTTTTAGCCTAAAAAAAAAAAGAGGATGATTAAACATATTAATAAAGAAAAATAAATAAATTTTACAAAATCACAAGCACTATAATTTGTATTCTTACTATAGGAATGATGTTCTTTTGGTATATAAGTGAGATAATTTTTAAATCCAATTCATGAGTCATCTTATGTGTATTTTTGGTTGTTTGCTTATTTGTATGTTTATATTGAGTTATCTAAAAAGTAGAAGCTACAATTACCAAACAGCATGATTGTCCAACTTAAATAATTGGTCTATTTAATGGTTTTTTAGAGAAATCATTGCTAAACAATTATGAACAATTTTAAAATTCCATAGAATTTAACAATTTAGTCAATAGATGGCACTACGTTGTAATTATGTATTTTTTGACTAAATTTAATCATATTAAGCCTTGATGACATTATCATTTCAATATGATGTCATTATGACATCGTCATGGCTATCAACACAATTTTTAATTTGTGACATCACAATGATATAACATATAACATTATGTGTCATCATGATGACATTAATTTACTGCAATTATGCCATCATCATGACCTAATACTTTGGTTAAATCTATATTAAAATTGGACAGAAAAAACCAATGGATTCCAATTCTATAATTAATAAATTATATTGCAAAATGATTTTGTTCAAATTTGGGATGTTGTCACAAGATCTATGACATCATTGTGGCATAGCATATAGATCAGTGCTGTCCAATTATAATGAACCCGAGGGCCATAACCATATTTACTAGAGCTATGGAGTGCCACAGTTATAAAAAGAGAGGGAAGGGCTGGTACTTGATACGCTATTGTCTCAACAAACGGAATGCAATGTGATAAATGAGAGTGGGCAGCAGCATTTACAAGGGCTGGATATCTACATCCATTCCTGTTGTAGCTAACCACAGAATATGTAAAAGAGAAGAATCTCCAAGGAGGTTCTGAATCAATTCTTAACTATCTTCATGTTAGAAAATCTTTCACACAAATAAATACTACCAAACATTGATATTACTTTTCAACCAAATTCACAAAAGTTAGGAAAACATTCATTAAACAAATCAGTTTACCATGTGATTTGTTATGGAAAAGTCATTTTCCCACCACTCCTGATATACTCGATTTTCATTTTCTATTTTAAATTTTTTCTCATTTATTTCACAAATGCAATGAGCTCACCATAAAATAAAAATTAAATTAAATTAAACAGTAAAATAAAATTAAAACAGAGTTTTATAATAATGATCACACAATCACCGAAATGGTGAGTGTTAGAAACCAAAAACTAACTTTGTGAGGAAGTTAACTTGGACCTGTCCTATTTTTAACTGTTGAATACTGTGCTGGCGCAAGATGCCTACAAGAACAACACTGAAATCTTTTGGAATGAAGCTAAGGTGATAAGAAAGATTGAGAGAAAAGAGCACATGTACGTGGCAGAAGCATTAGAGTTGGCAAAAAGGCAGAATGAAGATGTCTTAATAAACGAAAAGATAACAGGAATACCAAAACCATGGGAGTATGCTATACTGAAATGTTAGTATAGGACAATATGACCATCGTTTTCAACAGTAGACTGTACAGGAAGTGAAACCTAGATTAATATAACAACGGTTTTTAATTCCAAGTTTTAATATTTAATGTTAAAATATTTAATTATGTAATATGCAATAACCATATAACTATGTATGTAACCATAACAATCTAAGTTGTAGTTATTTTATTTTTTATGCTTATTATTATTACGTTAAGATATTATATTTATGGAATGTATTTAAATTTTTAGAATTTAGAATATTCTTTCGAATGTTTAATGTTCTAGAACTCAGTACGAGCTTAAGTTTTTGAATCTGATGATGGCCGTCATGAAGGCCAAAAACGTTCGTTCTTAACTAAATAAATTTGATGTGAATTATTCCCCACTGCTTAATTCTTATGCTTTTATTGCATAAGAATTAGTTAGAGTATAAGCAGGTATTACGTAAATGAATGGAAACACCCTTATCAAAGTTGCAAATATTCATTATTTATGGGACATGATGTATTGGTTAATCGTCCTTGTAATAGACGAGTGACACCTACACATCCACCTGTATTTCGTCGGCTCAATAACTCAGGAACATGGCTATACGCCACGAATAAACCATTAAGTCTCATGATCGAATGTCCTGGATCACGTAGTACTCCTGAACAATCAAAAATTACCAAATTAATTGGCACTAACATAATAAAATTTGGGAACTCATGTAAAGGATATTTACCTGAAATTGAATTAACGTCTCATTTCCAACAGAGATCCACGTGGAAATTGAATGCTGGAACTCCTTTGATATTTCCTTTGTTAGCGGACATCTTGAATAGGACAGAGGTCAATCTCATTCAGGTTTACAAAAATACTACCACACAGGTTGATCAAATAGAAAAATCACCTACTGATATATCCTTAGAGATAGCCGAAATCACCTTACACGATATAAAATCACATATTGATAGACTTAATCAATCACTATAACCACAATATCCAAGCAAAACACAACACTATTATAAGGAGATAGCTTTGGGAATATCCGGGTCACTCCCTGTAATTGCCTTTGTTCTAATTTGTCTCCTCAGAGGGTGCATGCATGAGATATGCAGACATCACACTGATGACTGTGGGACAGAGACAATGACTTCCTTGTCGCCCGAGGCCATGTGCTCTACTTTCCCATGTGTTTCTAAGAACACAGACGAAATGGCAACAATAGAACCACGACAGGAAAGGGTAGAGGGGATTCAATTACTTTCCCCCGGTACTAACACAACCACACAGAGACGGATAGAACCTCGTTTGTCTCCCGATCTCCAACTCGTATCGGAAAAACCCATACGCATATAATTGCATGTTATTGACTCAATTAAATATACAAATTATATATCTAAAAATATAAGCTATGTATCACTATGCATTTAGATTTCACGAAATTCCATAATCCTGTGAATATCAATTTCAATCTTAATACCCTAAATGTATACACATATACTCGCCCATCGTTTACTAAACATTTATTTTACTATTATTATCATTATATATATATCTAATACATAAAATTTACCTTACTTTATTCAGACTTCAATATGCGAATATACTCCTTTATTTTCAGCCTCACCGATATGGAGGAAATACAGGAAGTAAATTTTTCGACAACCAATATACTAAGTGCAGAGGCTATGGTGAGGAGACTGCTGTCGGCGTATGAATGCCCAATGTGCTATAGCACCTGCCGGCCGCCCATCCACACCTGCGAAGCAGGGCATATAGTGTGTTAGTGTGTTTCAATTGCTTCAGGAGAGTGAGGAACATGTGCCCCACTTATAGGGGTCATCTTGGCAGCCTCCGGCACACACTATTGGAGTTTGTTGCCGAGATAGGTGATACCGTACCAGTGTCTCTACTCTCTGGCTGGGTGTGATACAGTTGATATCCTCCCTAAATAACTATTCCCGAACAGGAGTGTATTTTCTGTCCGTGCCGCTGCCCATATCACGAGAAATCGAGTATGTGGGAAGGCAAGGTGGATGAATTAATAGATCACCTGTGGTAGGATTATCCGACAATACTATCTATAAATAGCCAGAAGGGGTTGTTGATAGCAACCCCTACCAATTTATCATTTTCTCTTATATGAGTAGCCTTGCTCTGATGCTACGGGGATTATTTCTTAGTAAATATTCACCATAGCGTAACCGAGTCCAAACCTCAGTTGGACATACTTGTCCAACTTGTAGGTTTGGAGGAGGATGCAGTGTGTTACAAATTCACATCGGCACTTCGAACCTCCCTTAAGGTAATTACAAATGAAGTAGCTGTAATGGGAGTTCAGAATGCGGTCTCCACAACTTAAGGTCCCGCATTAAAGAGGATGAATTGTTACAACTGTCCTGGGAGGAGATCATAGAAGTGCTCATCACTCTGCATGAGACCAAGCCGAGGCCACAGAGGCCTCCTAAATCTGTCGCAGGTGCCCAAACCAGCACGGTAATGAACACCTCTACCGATGCTGACGCTACCACCAATAACCAAGTGTACGACAGGTGGGACAGATGGTCGGATGCTCCAGTCGCACCGGCCTCAGATGAATGGACGGGGTCTCCTTATTCAACGACACCCAGAATGGAAGCCTCCTCCGTACGGAGTGCAGTGGAGGTAGGAAGGGCTTGCCTAAATGAGATCAACAATAAGAAGTTAAAGGTAGCCATACTAACACCTTTAGGGATAGAATGCCCCTCAAGCGCCGAATTACTGATGTCCTCCTTCAACAAAAGTTAGGGGCCACGTCACTTTCACTTCCTCCCGTTATCAGGAGTATCCGTACTCGCACATCATCAGAATGGGACAGATTGGAGAACAAATTGCTCGCCAATCTTAACTTACAGGATTATGCACAAGCAAGACAGAGATCCTCTTTCCATCAAGAACAAAGAAATAAGATGACCAGCCCAGGTCACATCCTTTCCCCGGAGCCGGACGGGGTTACATGAATAACGGTCGGAGATAATAATATCAAGAATTTTTTTTATTATTTTATTTTACTTTTCCTCCTTTGACTTTTTAAGAAGAAATTATGTCAAAATTCCACTTGTTTAGAATGAAATTCTTTTTTGTATACACTTCAATATAAATTGTTAATTACCCGGAAGAAGGGATAAATGAAAAATGCACATGTACATAAAGCTTTTTTTTGTATGGTCTTTTATTTTATTATTTTATTTTTATTCTTACTAATAAACATATAGATATATTTTATCTTTAAACATGACTGAGATTATTTCCTTTAATACGCGACACACCCACGAGGAAGAATTAAAGTCACAAATAAGATAATTTTTTTTCTTCTATTACTTCAATCATAATCATAGGATTAATCATGTAGATAATTTTAAAGGATGTCAGTTGCGAAGTCTTTGAACTATCGCACATCCTTCTTAACATTCACACAGTTGCTAGGGGTAATGACCTTGACACATGTTAATCAGTCAATTCCCTGCAGAGGGAAACGTATTCTTCCCTCAACTTATAGCTTTACATTATGCGACAACCGCGAAAGTTGGTTTGCGACCATGCATTACTGGAGAGAAAGTACCGTATTTGCCGGCGTATAAGATGCACTTTTTTTCTTTGAAAATAGGTCTGAAAAACGGGGTGCGTCTTATACGCCGATACTCAGTTTTTGATTACATTTATTTCTGGAAATTTCCTCTATTCGGAGTTATGCGATTTCTTTCTTGTTTCCTTGCGGAGTGTGGGAATATTAGTTACGTAGAGTTCAATGAATGCGCATGCGCTTTCATCGAATTGTGGATTTGTCTGGAAGATGCTCAAAAAAAATTCCCTTGAAATCCCACCAAACAAAGATCATCATTTTTTTGATTAATATGGAATCTCAGAGTGCTTTGAGCTGGTTCATTTCTTCTGCTACATGATCACTTGTATTCAACTTTGTTGTAAACAATCGATTTTTCATCAACAGTTATGATCCGCTTCAGAAAGGAATCATTTTCATGTTTGAGCAGCAAATCACAGATGGCGATGTAATGGAGCAAATCTTTCTTTGAGAACATATGGAACCCAAATATCAATGTTTCAACTGGTTTCTTTTTTTGATGTTTAATTATTATTATTGTCATATTATTAATGTATTCATAGGGATATTTCTCCACGCCACCACTTAACGAGCTGTGGGCGTGTGTGCATCTTAAAATGAATCTACCTGAGTAGATCACTTTGGAAAAAAGGGGGTGGTGTAGGGACTCGGAGTCGGGCCTGCTGGAAGATATCACTTCACACACAATCATAATTTAACGGGGTTGACAACTTCGTAATAAACATCTGGTGAATGCATCTTTCTTTCAGCCGGTCCGAGATACTCCATTCTCTACCGTCAGAGAAAGAATAATAAACACGTTGCAGTTCGGACTGTACGAAGACTCAAATGTCGTGCAGGTGCTTGGTGGGGTTGGTGTGAAAAATTATGTGACCGGGGTGGTAGTAATGACTTTCCAGGAAAAAGGGTGATATGTTTATTATTTTAATCAAGAGAGTGAGAGAGGACTTGGAACAAAGAAACAGTCAATTGGTTCCTGCCCGTTGTGGGAGTCAGTCTGTTGTTGCCGTAGCAGCCAATCTCGTTGATCTCGCCTGACCCTATAGAGGTAGTGCGGGTCACGCAGTTCCAAACTATTGTTTCTTGAAGAATCACTAACTGTTGTTGCCGTAGCAGCCAATCTCGTTGATCTCGCCTGCCCTATAGAGGTAGTGCGGGTCACGCAGTTCCAAACTATTGTTTCTTGAAGAATCACTAACTGTCTATTATCGAGACGGAAGAACTGTGAATTTTACTTAACCAGTTTGTTCAAAAGAATCATTCTTACTGTTCTGTTCGAGGACCCACATCCGAGTGCCTGGACAGATCCGATCCACGGCATCCACCAACTAAAAGCCAAACTGAACTGTCCAGTACCTTTGTCCGACATCCCAACCACGTCCCAAGGAGACCACGCCGATGACTGGATTGTCAAATATCACCCTTGGAGCCCGTCCAGTGCACGCTGCCCAACTAGAATAACCCAGTGGAGAAATCACCATATAATCTGAGGTATATGTCCTCCGACTTTGATTGTCGGGTTTACTACTGTTGAAAAACTTTCTCTCCAATAAAGGAAGATGTTTGTTGTGACAAACGTAGTCTCTGTGTCCGTCTGTGTCTAAGTCTTGTTACCCGTCCTTATGCACGCAGGTAGGCTATCCACCTGTTGAGTATCGTTCTATCTTATCTTGCGGGCTCAGCGGGCCGTGCAGGCCTCACATATAAGTTAAATATATATTAAACATTTAATTCTAATCCATAAAGCCATACATTTGACTGTATCACTCTACTGTTCATAAATTACGTTATTATAGGTTGAACTTTGCTATTTCACTACAAATTTTAAAAGTTTTGTAAAATAAAAAATACCAGATACCCCATTCTAAATTTTTTTGATTTCTATGATATCTATATATACAAAATGTAATGTCTATCTGTCTTTTGTTTGATATAGGCACCCACACTGCTTAATCTATTGGGACCAAACTTTGCAGGATGACTTTCCCCAGTGGTAACAGGGTGGGTACATGGGTCAAAACTGCCCCAGGGATGAACATTTTGGGGTTATAATTTAAAATGTATATTTAAATCCTTCAGGCTATTGTTCTGATTGCTGTTGATGTCGCAAAGTATGAGATAAGGATGATGTCATGCTCACAAGCATGACATGATTATGATATTACAATGAATGACATCACAAATGTTATCGGTATGAAATGTCATTGTGACATAGCACTGATGTCACAACAATCCCAAACTTATGAAGTACAAATGAATAATGACACAAAATGTTAAAGTGTACGATATCATTGTCTCATCGCACTAATATCACAACAGTTCTGCTGCATGAAGTACTGATGGATGATGTCACAAAACATTGGAGTTTGTGACATCATTATAACATAGCAATGAGTGCTGTCACAAATGTTTCAATATACAATGTAACAATGGATGATGTCTCAGAATGTCATCAGTACTTGATATATCAATAATTATATACTAGTAATGGATGATATCACAAAACATCAGTGTGTGAAGTCATTAAAAGTTCTGACATATGACACCCACCATGATATCACCCAAAGGTTTTTATTTTTTCAACTTTTCCTACAGATTTATCATTGTAACTATAAAAAATCTCACAAAATAAAAATTAATATCTCCATACAAATGATGTGTCAGAAATTCTCAGGCAATGCTGGATAAACAGCAATTATTATTTAAAATAATATTACATTAAATATATAAAGTAGAGAGATTTTAAAGTTTATTTAAAATAATAATAATTATATATATAATATTTATAGCTATGCATTTTTAATATATACATATTTTTTTGATATTTTGGCATTCTGGTTTCAAAACCATCATTATTGCAAATTGTTGTAAAACAAATCATTGCAAAATAAAAGTCAAATGTAGTTATTTCATTAAATTCAAATTATGAGATTACATAGTAATAAAATAATGATTACAGTCAATTCAAACTTAGGATTTCAACTATTCAACTAATAATCTCAAGCATTTACAACCTCTAAAATTTATTTTATATCCAAACTTCACTATGATACCATATAGAAAGAATCCTGGCATTATCTTTAAACAGGAAATGTAAAAATCAGTCAAACTGACCAATTTGCAATTGTTGTTTGAAATGAATATATTTCTCACATCAGTTTTTACTTTACAGTTATTATTTTTTTTTTTGCATGTTTGAATAATTTTTGCTTTTATTTTTATTATATATGTTTGAAAATTATTAAGTGTTTCTTCTAATACTGCTCCCAAAAAATTCTAATTCAAAAAATTTTGCCTACCAAAGATGGCAGCTCAACTGAACAGTCATCATAGTCATCTTTTTTTGCTCATATTTTACTAATTTTTTATTAATTCTGTATTCTGGGCCAATAACCTATTAAATCTATGCGAGAAGATAAAGTATTGCATTAACTTAAAACAAAAACTTATTTTGTAAAACTGCCATCACTATAAGGAATTAAGAATAACTTATTTCTCTACTTTTTGTGTTACCAGATATACTGTACTTGATCCTTAATCTCATCAGCTATTGACATTATACTTCTGATATTTAATCTTGAAACTTTATATAAAGAAAACTTTTAATATTAAGAAAGAATAACAATGAAATTTTTGAAATTATTCTATGTATCTTTCTTGGATTTGTATCAAATATTCTATATTTTTAGTATAAAATTAGATCGGAAGAGCGGTTCAGTAAAATTTTTTTAATTTTATAAATTTTATATTTTATAATTAAAAAATTAAATTAAAAAATTATATTTACTTGAAATATTGTATTATGAAAAAAATGCAAGAGTTCTATAAGTTTATCAACTTTTCATTCTATTCAATATTAAAAATAAATATATCCAATATTTAATTTTATATTTACTTTTTACAAATTATTTATTTGATTCACATTCACATTTTCTAATTGCAAAATAAACTACATTGTATACATAGTGTGTATAGATTATTTTTCAATCATGAAAATTGTTTATATATTTCAATTATTATATCAAAAAATGTTTTTATTTATGCTATTTGATTTGTCATCAAATTTTATAATAAATGAGAGTATCACAAATATTTTAAAAATTATGATGTTTAATAAATAATATGATATTTTATTAAGTGCTTAATGAAGTATATTCCCTATTTATTGAAGTGTATGTGTGTTTTTTATTCCTTCTCTTTCTCCAATATTCTTGACAAATATAGATGAATAGAATTAAAATCTATAAAAAAAATTATTTGCATTCAAAAAAAATTTGTGATTATTTACATAATTAATAAATTAATTATAATTATAATATTATAAAATTATAATAAAATATTTAATTAAAATAAATAAAATATAATTATAACATACCAATAATATTTCTGCAGCCACAAAGACAAGTGAACCCCAAGAAAATCCAATTTCTTCTAATAAATAACCACCAAGTGAAGGGCCAATGAAATTTCTAGAAAAGCAAATTCTTTTAATTATTATTTTAATTTTATATTATTTATTTCTCTTAATCTAAGTAGTGATAAAAAAAATTTGCTTATAATAAAATTGGAAATATTTTGTTTTGATTGATTACTCTAGATTTTTAAAATACTGGATATAGATCAGTGCTGTTCAATTAAAATGAACCGGAAGGCCATAGCCATGTTTACTAGAAATATGGAGGGCCGCAACTAAAAAAAGGAGGAGGGGCTTTGGTACTTGATACGCTACTGTCTCAACAAATGGAATGCATAAATATAACGTTTTTTGGAAACCAATTTTATTTCCAGATTAACAAACTTTATTATAAAATTATATTTACCAGATTGCATACAATAAACATGTTAACAAAAAATTATAAAATACAAACAATTAAAAAATATAATAAAAGTATGTATGTACTTATTTAATGTGATAAATGAAGGCGGGCAGCAGCATTTACAAGAACTGGATATTTACATCCATTCCTGTTGTAGCTATCTGCAGAATATATAAAAGAGAAGAATCTCCAAGGCAGGTTCTGAATTGATTCTTAACTATTCATGTTTAAAATGCACTTTCATACAAATAAGTACTACCAAACGTTGATATTACGTACTTTCTGACCAAAATCACAAAAGTTGAGAAAACGTTCATTAAACCAAGCAGTTTACCCATGTGATTTTTGTTATGAATAAGTCATTTTCCCACCACTATTAATATACTTGATTTTCATTTTCTATTTTACATTCTTCTCACTCATTTCACAAATGCAACAAACTCATAGGGTAAGTTAAAAATTAAATTAAATTAAACAGTAAAATATTCAATAAAATTAAAACAATCTCACAACAATGGTCACACAATCACTGAAATAATATATGTTAGAAACCAAAAAATAACTAAAATACAGTCATAATTCAAAATTTTAAACTGAAATAGCTAAAACTAAAATTGACGTGATCGAAAATCTTATAAAAATCTGATGTCATTGATAGCTTGTTGATCATTAAAATAACTACTAATACTTAAGAAAAATTAACTAATTGAGTTAATATAATTTAATTTTAAAATTCTTTTAATTAATCTCTTAAAAAAGTAATAAATAAAAGTGAAAAAAAACATTAAAAAGTAATATTAAAAATATAGTCATAATTCAAAATTTTAAACTGAAATAGCTAAAACTAAAATTGACATGATTGAAAGTCTTATAAAAACCGAAATAACTAAAACTAAAATTGATGTGATTGAAAGTCTTATAAAAATGTTGATGCATTGGTAGCTTGTTGATCACTAAATAATTACTAATAATTAAGAACAATTAATTAATCAAGTTAATATAATTCAATTTTAGGATTCTTTTTATTAATCTCTTAAAAATATTAAATAAAAGTGAAAAAAAACAATAAAAAGTAATATTATATCACAAATTATGAAAGCCTCACAGGCCACCTTTTGGACAGCACTGATATAGATGATGTCACATAAGCATATTGATGATGTCATCATCAGATAATATTGATAACTGATCCTGCAATTTTATACTTTAATAAATTCAGAAAGAACAAATAATTTCTACCAATTTTAATTCAATTAGTCTTTTGATGAATAAGCATGTAGTTTGAAATAACAAATGAAATGAAATCATGGATGAAATAATTTTCCAATTAAAAAATTTGTTCCTAGGATACAATACAATGAAGATTGGTAAAAAAAATCAAGTTTTTGATTAGTGTAGTGCATAAAATCACAGCATTATGAATTTCATTGTTTGTTCAAATTAATCTTTTTCAAATCAAAGAACAGAAAGACAGACTCAAAGTTCATGAACCTTCTGAAAAATTATGAATTATTGTATTAAAGAACAACTGAACAATTGAAACTGTAGAAGAAATCAATATATAAATAATTAAAATCAAGTGTTTCCTAATATTTTATGTTTTCAAACTATGCCTGAGCAATGTCGGGCACACTTTGCAAGTATATGATAAAGCGAATTTTTTTAATTTTTTGTTCTAAGTTGATATCATATATTCCTTATCCTTGAATCATTCTATCAAATTTTCAGCAATATTTGTATGCTTAGAATATATTTTCTTAGTGTTATTAGAATATAAATATTTGTTATCATTATTGAAATCATATTTTGACTCTGAAATGAATCAAAGTATGGCCTGAGTAATATGTTCTATCATAAAGGAATTAAAAATAAACAATAAATAATTCAGTTATGTAAAAAATAATATCCAAGAGATGAAGAGAACTTTGTGGAAAGGTTATATAAGATTATACTAGTAGCCTATAATCCTGCAAATAGAGGTGATATTTTACAAGGAATAATATTAATAGCTGTGATCTTTAAGATTACATCTAGATAGTTAAAGATTATAATAATAATAAAAATTTTTCAATTTTAATTTTATAATTGTGTATTAAATTAGCAAATTTCTGTTTTTATTGTTTGATAGAATTAAAAGATAAACAGTAATTATTATAAGAACTGAAATAATTTTATTTTTATAGACAACTTAATAACAACAGAATTGTCAGCTTAGAAAAAGGATGTTTGGATAATTTAACCTCTTTAGAATCATTGAGACTAGATAAAAATCGTTTAAATGCAATTCCAAAGTCACTGTTTCAGAAACTTGGATCTTTAAAAACTTTGTAAGTAATTTTTTGGAATTAATAATAAATTTTTAATGTTGAAAATTTAAATTTTGATATTTTTTAAATAATTTAAAAAGTAACAATATGCTGTAATTTAATATTATCATTAATATGCCACACTTTTTATTTTTAATTAATTAATTAATTAATAAAACTTAAATATTGTGATGGTAGTAGGAAAATGTTTATATTATTTTTTGATTATAAATTAAAAATATAATTTTAAGCATTGCTAGAATTAATAATCATATTAAACTTAATATCATATATAGATATTGTGCTGCTTAGCATCCTTCTGGACAATGTCTGTTCACATATATGTCTGAATCTCAGAATAAAAAAATACTATTTGACTTTTAGGATGTAGAGGATATGAGCTGCCATAGTGGCATATTTAGGCATGAAGCTGATATAAACAAACAGATTGCATTGCCATCTGTAAAATGGTATTGTACATACCAAATTTACATAACAATAAATATATATAGTACATTTACTATATATAGTACTATATATATTAATGTTATACACTAACTGTAATGTAAAAAAATAATAATAAAAATAAAGAAAAAACCATTTACTGTACACTACATGTATTATGTAGTCATTTAGTATAATTGCACAAATATCAGTCTGAATTACTATGCAAAAATGTTTAAGCATAAAGGTTATAACAATTTTAAAAATAAATCTTTAATGCCACAATATTGTACATACAATAAAGTATTACTTCAAGTTCATCCAAACTCAACATTAATTAACTGCACATTGATGTTTGCAATGTTTTGTTCATGGTAAATATAGCTTGTATATCATATTTTCTAATTTAGACCCCAGATTCCCTGACTAATTATTACTGTACAGCAGCACTGGATCTAGATATTTTGTCACCTGAAACAACATTAGAAAATGGCATCCCCCTCTCCTCTTCACTCATGCACTTTAGTCACTGAGAAACATACAAAAAACTTGGATTGGGCTGGGAGATAGTAAACCTAGACTGGGATTATATATCAGTTTTAATGAAAATAAAGTGTTGTTATGCTAAAAATAATAATAATAAATAAAACATATTTGTGATTATGATATCCTGATTGCAATATGCCAATGCAGGAAAACAAATATTTATTTTGTTTAGACAAACTGTCATTCAATCATGTAAATAATAACAATTTAATTCACATTGTTTTCTCTCTCTCTTGATAAGTATTATCCATTAGAAAAATACACATTATGTCTTTGTAGACCGACTCAACAGCATGAAATATTGTCAACATAAATATAATTAAGCTTGTGTGTGAAATTGCAACTGCATTTTCGTGCCCTCGTAATTTTTGCCCTAGACAACTGCCTTGATTGCTTCACCCTAAATCCGGCACTGCTGTACAGTATTATTTTATTATTATTCTTTATTAGGGTTGTTAGTGTATTACAATATATTAAGTTACTGTACAATACTGTTATAATTAATTGTAATATAGTACTGTACAATATTTTTGCTATTTAGGCGGTACATTTTTCTATAATATACAAATACAGTCAATTCCGTTTAATTGAGACACTTTGGGACTAATTCATTTTGGCCCAATTAAGTGGCTGCGCCATTAAACAAACTAATAATAAATTCTAAAATAAAATATGTAATATGCAGGTAAATAAATAAGTAGGTAAAAAAAATAATAATTAGGTACTTATTTTAATGCTTTAAACCAAAATACAGAAAATGTTTGTGTTATAAATAGCGAAGAAAAAATAATACATGCATGATAAATTTTATAGTTTCAAATTTTAATTCTCCAAAAATGCATCAAGTGTAGGCTGTCTTTTGTCTTTTGATTTTGGTACACCATTTATATCAGCAAGTCTACAATGGCTTGTATTAAATGGCTGGCTTTTAATTTTATCCAGCAAAGCAATTTTATTTGAAAGTGTAAAATCATTTCTTGGCATCTTAGCAAAAATTTAAAAATTTTAAATAAAATCGACACTGTAAATAAATATCACTAGGTACAATTATGGTAGATACTTAAGCAGACGTCTACTTGCCAAATGCACGACGATAGATAACTGATCTGCATCATGCTTGTGTTGCCAAATATTAGTGTACATAGTGTTGACATACTTTCGAAAAATTCCTAAAATATATCAAAAATTGCTAAATTCCTTTTTTGCTACTGTCCAATTAAGTGTTTAAATTATGTATTAGTTTATTAGTTTGGTTTCCATCCTTTGAGATTTGGCCCAAAAAAGTGGCTGCCCCAATTAAGTGGAATTGACTGTATATGTTTGTTTACATATGAAATTTGCATAACCTATTAGGCAGAATATATTTAGGATGCTAGGTGACACATACCTGCATAATAGATATATAATTGTGGCTCTTAGTGTTTAAGAATTTTTGACAGTTTTGTAAGTTTAAATAAATGTATTCTAAATAAAAGTAAATGATATACCAATCCAGTACTGAATTGGCTTATTGTTTGCTTTTATTTAATGTCTACAATAAGTAGTCTTACTTTATAAATGCATTATTTTATGGAATGAAAAAATAGGAAAATTGATTTGTATTGAATCCATAAGCAATAAGTTTTGTCTGTAATTTTAATTTTACAAATTCAATAAAAAAGATTGTTTATTTTTATAATAAATTTTAAATCTATATAATTCTTTTGTCTTTTTGTATGTGATTTACATTTTTAAATTGAAATATCTCAAAAATTGTCTAATGAAACTTTATAAATCTTTATGATTTGTGTTTCTAATAGCTGCACATTGAAGGTTAAGATTATCCAAAACTGGTAATTTTGAACTTTATGAGTTAATTTGTTCCTAACATGTGATCATAAAACAAAAACTTATAAACTACAAATTTATTTCCCATAGATGTGATGATAAAAACAGGTTAATTCTCAACAATGAAATTTTATCTTAATAATGTTTAGTAAAAATCAGTAAACAATAGATTTATTGACTTTTATTAAATATTGGGTTGTCCAGAAAGTTTGTGCTTTTTTTATATATTAGTAAACAAAACAAAAGTTTTAAATTTAAAAATATCTGTATTCAATAAAATAATTTCCATTTAAACTTACAATCTTTTTCCATCAAATCTGTAGTTTCATGATGCCATCTGAAAAATTTTGATAGTTTTGACTGAAAATATATTTTTAAATAGTTTTCAACTTTATTAGTATTTTCAAATTTGTTTTCTTTTAGAAAATTCTTATAGTAATCAAAAAAGATTGTAATCTCATGGTGCAATATCTGGCAAGTACAGAAAATGAATTAGAATTTCCCAGCCGAATTCCGTTACTTTCTGCTGAATCATCATGGAGACATGTTGTTAGCATTAACTAGCAGGGAAAATTATGCCTTTTCTGTCTGCTAATGATGGTTGTTTTTTAAAATTTCTTCTTTTGAATTGACAAGTTGACCAAAATATTTGTTTGCATTAATAATTTTGTTGTTTTTATCACTTCATATTAAATTATTCCTTTAAAATCCTATCAAACATTGAGCTTGGCCTTTCTTTTGATGAAGCTTTGGCATTGAAAGTAAAGGCAAATTTTGTTTAGACCAGTTTTTTTTCTTTCTACATTATTATACAGGATCCATTTATCATATCCAGTTACTATTCTTTTCAAAAGCAGCTGAAACTTAAAACTATCAAGCAGAAAAATACATGCTGCAACTTGATCCATTCAATTTATTTCAGATAGTTTCATGTGGAACCCAGATATCATACTTATTGACCCATCCCATTGATTTTAAGTGGTCATCGATTGTTATTTTTGAAACCTTAAAAAGAACAATTGATCATTGTTTTTGATATATTAAAATTCCCTTGTTATTAATCAAGGGTTACTTGTAATCCATGTGGAGATGTCAAGGTCATTGATGACAGAAGGGCCTCCTAAGTGTGATTTGTTTTTCAGGTTTAAATTTCCTTCTCAAAATTTTTTAAATCATTTCTAACAGGTACTAATGCATTATTCCATAAACATCATATATATTTTTTATTGCATTAACAGCAGAATGCCCTTTTTTAAACTTGTATGACATTACATTTCACAAATGAATCCTATTGACAACCATGATGAAAATAAAACTAACTAATGTGACTCATCTTTATTCTGACAAAATCATAAACTTTTATGATGCTTACAGTATCATCTTTTAAGGACACAACTAAACTAAATATATCTTCCATGTTCTGATTACTATACATCTTTGACAACTATAAGAAAACTACAAACTTTCTAGACAATCCAATAATTCATTTATGTAAGGAAATGAAAACATAGTCTTTAAAGTCAAGTAAATCATAATAATAATGAAATTTTTTGCCATACAAATATTAAGAGAGTCATTATTCATCATCATCATCAACAGATTGTACCTAAGGCCAGGGCTGCCGAGAGGGGGTGACATTCGAGATTTTTGTCACGTGCCCGGCATCAAAGAGGGCCCAACCGTTGGGCCTTGATGTGTCATATAATGTATCCAATAGTTTGCAGGCCACTGGCAGAGTGCACTGTCTACCACCCAAAGCAGTTGTGCCAAAATAAACTATTTTATATATAACACTGTTTGATAAGTACAAAATTACTTATCAAACAGTTCAAAAGGTCAATTTTAGGATGGACGGTCGCAGTAGGGGCATGCTGTGCCTAGTGTATCCAGGTTTAGTTCCTGGGTCTCATACTTACGAAGTTTTTCAGAACGGATATACAGGTAGGCCTCGATTAGCGCGAATAATTGGTTCCACGAATTTCTCGCGCTAATCGCTATTCGAAGTCGTGCTAATCGAGGCCTATCTGTACTTGTTGAACTACATCTTCACCTGACCCCTAATCTCACCAAAGGTATAGGTAGCCCATGGTGAGCACTGAAATAAGCTATTGCTTCGTACTAACTTGATGGAAAGCTGTGTTGCACCACACAGAAAAAAATATAGGTTTATTAGGTTACTGAATCTCATGAAAGATTTTTATTAAACCAAACTGATGCACTTTTTTAAGTGGGGCCCGGACCACAGACTTGTCACAGGCCTGAAAATTTCTCTCGGCAGCCCTGCCCAAGGCATTAGTTCATTGAGATGAAGTACAGTAAGATCCTGTTTAATACAAGGTATACGCTCCAAAACGTATACCCTGCATTAAACAGCAAAAGCTACTAAATGAAACAGCACTAATATAAAGCGTTAAATGAAACAGGGTTAAATGAGGTCATTTTAACATGTAAATAATGGGGATAGGTGAAACAAGACAATGGAAAAAAAATATATCCATAGCATTTTTTTAATTTTATTTTGTAAAATGTATTATTACTATTGTATTACATTAATTATAGACATTTTTTTTATTGCTAATATCGATTTGTATTCATAAATCATTCATGAAACAGTTTTTATTGCTAATATCAATTTGTATTCATAAATCATTCATGAAAAACCTTTTATTGCTAATATCGATTTGTATTCATAAATCATTCATGAAAAATATTATAGGCATTTTTATTGCTAATATCGATTTGTATTCATAAATCATTCATGAAAATACCTTAAAATTAGAAAAAAAGTTTTAAAAACAAAAAGCAGTAATCAGATTATAGTAAACTATAAACAATGAAAAAATTGTTTTGAGAACAAAAAGCAGTAATCAGATTGCAATAAACTATAAACAACAAAAATATTGACGAAAGAAAAATGTTTTAACTTCAAGGAACTATAGTTTAAAATGACAGCATTCAGGCTAAAACTAAAATTGGATAATTGTTATTTTTATTATTGTAATATAACATTGATGACCGATCATAAATATGAACTCTGATCGCAGCAGACTTTCATATGTATCGCACTGCACTGATATCAAATGCACTGTGAGATGGCATAGGAGTATCAATATAATAAATTTCTGTGATTTCAGATTTATGTAAGAAAAAGCAGGCCAAAGTGAATCAATAAAAATATAGAATTAAAAAAGATTGTGTTATATTGAAACACCGTTAAGTGGGGTCTTACTGAACTGTTTTAGGCATAATCTGGGAATGAAAGTTATATAATAAAAAACAGTCTTCAGCACTTATTTAAGCAAAAAACTATACTTTAATAACTATTAAAGATCTTTTGGCTTAATAAAGCCATCATCAGTAACAACATTTTTAAATAGTAGAAAATAAATCAAGTACTAAGTAGCAGAAATACGTTTATTTATTTACAATTCGAAACGTTTTCGACCATGTTTTGGTCATCATCAGCAAACATTGCTAGAATGAACTTACATGGAATAATAGAACGAATAGCGCGTATGTTTTTTAAAATTAAAAGTACAATAATATAATAATAGAAGTTGGTCATAAACAAATTTTTACATACATTTATAATTTGTAAAACAATTATAGTCCGACGGAATATATAAATCCTAAGTAGTAAAATAATGCGCGTATAACAGGTAGATTAATTATATTGCGCAAAACGTAAATTTATAACCTATTAGCTAGCAGCCATGCATTTGATATTTGACTACCCGAGTTATCGTTGATTACATTATATTTCTTCGATCTTTCCATAATCGTTACAGTTTCTATAAAACGGCCATCTTGTATGGAATTGCATTTCTTTAGAATTTTGGTGTTATTCCAGTCAATTATTATGTCATATTCATAAGCTCGGGCTGCAAGGGCGGTGTTAGTTTTACCTGATTTTATATCCCGTTTATGTTCAGTTAGACGGTCTTCTAAATTTCTGCTTGTTACTCCGATATATTCCTCTCTTCTATTTAAGTCTTTGTTAAAAATTGGGATGCAGTATACACCTGATTTTTTCATTTCATCGTATTTAGTTTTATCATTTCTTAATTTATTAAAAACTGTTGGGCAACGTTTTGTGCGGAGTTTTGTGTTAAGTTTTTTGGCCGTATTCTTTATAGTTCTCATACTGGAGATATTGTACGGTAATGTAATGGTTCGTGCCGGCATATTATTTTGCGGGGATGGTATTGGCATATCATTGGTGTTATTGTTGCGTGATGATAATTTCTTTTTAACGTTATTAAATATCTTTTTCATGAAAGTGTACGTGTATCCGTGTTGTTTGCCCCAAGTTATAATTGTCTTAAATTCTTCTTGTTGAAGGTTATAATTAGAACAATGTGTGAATATTCGTCGGAAAAATGAACGGAATGCTGCTCTTTTATATTCTGCGGGGTCGTTCGACCAATATGGAATGAGGGCCGGCTTGTATGTTGGCTTTCTATAAATGGTAGTTTCATAATGCGTCGTCTTGTTGTTGATGTTGACATCTAAAAAGTGTATGGTGGAATTGCTTTTTTGCTCTAAAATTAGGTTTAGACCAGCATTGGTTGAGGTAAAAGCTTTGCAAAGTTCTTCAGAACGTTCTTGATGGATCCAGGTGGTGTAGATGTCGTCAACATATCGTATATATAATTTTATAGAATTTCTTAGTTTATTTATAAATTTATATTCAAACCTCACGTAATAGGATTTCGGCCATAATTCCAGCTAAGGGGCTACCAATAGGCACACCATTTTGTTGTTTGTAATATTTTCCATTAAAATAGAAATAAGAGTTGTAACATAGGAGATGGCACAAAACGTTGCCCAACAGTTTTTAATAAATTAAGAAATGATAAAACTAAATATGATGATGGGGATGGTATTGGCATATCATTGATGGTGTTGTTGCATGATGATAGTTTCTTTTGAACGTTATTAAATATCTTTTTCATGAAAGTGTACATGTATCCGTGTTGTTTGCCCCAATTTATAATTGTCTTAAATTCTTCTTGTTGAAGGTTATAATTAGAACAATGGGTGAATATCTGTTGAAAAAATGAACGGAATGCTGCTCTTTTATATTCTGGGGGGTCATTTGACCAATATGGAATGAGGGCCGGCTTGTATGTTGGCTTTCTATAAATGGTAGTTTCATAATGCGTCGTCTTGTTGTTGATGTTGACATCTAAAAAGTGTATGGTGGAATTGCTTTTTTGCTCTAAAATTAGGTTTAGACCAGCATTGGTTGAGGTAAAAGCTTTGCAAAGTTCTTCAGAACGTTCTTGATGGATCCAGGTGGTGTAGATGTCGTCAACATATCGTATATATAATTTTATAGAATTTCTTAGTTTATTTATAATTTTATATTCAAACTCACGTAATAGGATTTCGGCCATAATTCCAGCTAAGGGGCT
>AYEL01067608.1:0-32980 GCA_000484575.1 Olivierus martensii
AATAAATTTAAATAAAAAATTAATAAATAATTATAATTTAAAATCAGATTAATAAAATAATTAAAATATTAGGCTATAATTTATAAAATAATTGTCATGTTCGAATTACAATAATTTACTTACATCAATAAGGCATTCGCTTATTTTTAATATTACATAAGAACAAGGAACAATCTTTAATATAGGCAAATTACTGTGAGGAATTTGATTATCTGTATAATATTCCGAAACACAAGAGCAATGTCGAAGCATGCAGGAAATATGTAATCATTGTGTAATATCATCTATAGCAGCGGAAATAATGTATTAGTATCCATTACAATATTAGATTCCATACAAACATTGGTTATTTCATTAAAGATCGTTTAACATTTATAAGATGTGATTATCAAAGATAACATGAAGCAATATCGATTTTTTAAATATTTGTGCTGATATTTTGCGCTTAACATGCGATACCAGTAATATAAAGACCTTAAGATATTGAAGAAGTTTCATCGTTTCCTATTATATTTTATTAAAATTAATAACATATTTTAAATTCTTCATTAACAATAATGAATTCGAAAAACTCGTGAATTATTAAGATTATTATATTTAACTTTAAAAAAAAATAATTTCGCTGTATACTTTCCTTAAACAAATATTATATCCATTATAAGAAAAACAAGCATTAAATTTAGTTAGTAGTACAATGACACTAGAGGTACAAATTCCCAGCGGGGGTGTCCTGATGTCATGGAAGTGACGTCACAGTGGTTCATGGGGGAATATATACAATATTAAATATTAATTTAAAATCAATTAAACAAAGTACCTGAATTACACTTGGAGTATCAAGTCTAAAATTAAAGTCTCCAAATATGAAAAATGGAATTTTATCATATTCATCTGTTTGGAATCTATATTAATAAATAAAATATTAGTTTGCACTATTGTTTTATATATTTTTTATTACAATCATTATAATTTATAAGTGCATTTTATTTTATTCTGCTATTTCTATGAACAAAACTGGATCTATAATTCTGATCATCATCAAATAAATAGATAAAAGGACAATCTAGGTTTACAAGCACTAATAATTACAAATTTTTTTAGTAACTTTAAATCAAATACAGGAAGTTCTCTGTTTAGGATTTCCTGTTTAATGAGTTCCCTGACTTGCAAGTTTTTCTAAATATGAAGTATTGAAAAAAATTGAAAATATGGATCATAATTGTAATAAACAAATGCTAAACATTCAAAAAATTCAAAGTTTTCTTAAACTATTGAAAATTATAGAAAAACAGGTTGTTCCCAACTTATGATGGGTTTATGCTTTGATAACTCCATCATAAGTTGAAAATATCATAACTCAAAAATGACTTATAATGGTAATAATTTTAATAGTAACAACAGACATTAGAATACTGAATCCTTTAAGATGGTAAAATCATTCAGACATGATCCCAGGTCCTCAAGATTATAAATAATCCAGAATTGAGCCTGGCTTCTAAGGTGTAAAATCATTTGGAATAGAACCTGGATCTCCAAGGTAGTAAGTGATTGCTTTAATATACTTTTAATATGAAAACATTGCTATGAAAATAGCCAAATTCAGAATATTGTAAGGGTTATCATAAGATCGAAATATCATAAATTAAATGATTATAAGCTTGGGACAACCTGTATATAAAACTTATTTAAATCCTATATTTGTTAAATCATCATTATTCATATCTGAAAATACATAAAATAATAACCTTTTCAATGTGTATTCCAATGCATGTTGTCTGTTTCTAGTGTAGGCTGATGGGAACTGGAAAAAAAAAATAAAAATCATTAGATTTATAATATGAAAAACTTTATAGATTTATTATATTAAATTATTTTTTAAATAATATTAGCCAATAAATTTTATTAAATTGATATAAAAATAAACATGAAAATTATTCCAATTTATCAAAAAAATTCCTTTTACTTCAACTAATAAATCAAAATGAGATATAAAGATGACAGAAATGCAGTAAAACTTAAAAAGGATTCATATTTGTTGAATGCTACCCATCTTCTAAACAGAAGGAATAAGAGCAAATTGGTAAAAACAAGTACAGTGAAACCCCGCTCGTGCGTTCCCGTATCGTACGACTTTCCCGCTTTAAACGTCTATTTTCGGAAGTCCGAGCATTTTCCTATACATGCAATGTAAAACTTTCCCTCTTCCTACGTTTTAATTATATAACTTTTTTATTATGACGTCATCAGAGTTTCCGGTTTCGTGCGTTTTCCCGGCTCGTTCGACTTTTCGGGCCGGTCCCCGAAAAGTTTCAAAATCGGGGTTTCACTGTATTTAATTGAAATTGATTTAACATTGTTGAAAATGATTTTACAATATACAGGTATCCCTCCTTCTAAAACATGGTTTCACTAACACGATTTGAAAATTGTAGAAACCCTCATAATAACATGGTACTTCTACAATACAATTTTTACTTAACAAATTTAGGAAATTACGTTTACTCTCCTACAACCTAAAACATTTTCATTAATTTCTGTGAATCCATACTATGGATACACAATACACATATAAAATGCAATCATTGGGAAATACTTTGCTAAAATTAATCATAAATGCAATTTCACTAGTTTGCCATGAGAGGGATAATATGCAGTCTATTTTCGATTTTGATTTGAAATTGAATTAATTGGTGACCATTGAGTATTTTGTGTTCCAAACATTAAGTTCTTGGATAAAAAATAAGTTTTTATTCTTCGATAGAGAAATGCGAAAAAGCGGAAAAACTTTTTTTTATTAATAATTTTTTTAGATATATGTTAAGGAAGGATTGTTTTCTAGCATGTTGTAGCAAATTAGATTACAAATTTTGTAAAGAGAGCAGAAGATACACAAACTTTAAATGCATAAAAAAGGTTCAGAGGCAGAAGATACACAAACTTTAAATGTGGAAAAAAGTTCAGAAAGTGAATTGATATTGTTGAAGAAAAACGTTCTCGTTTTAACGAAACAGTGGTAAGGAAGATATTATATATACACAAACTTTAAATGCATAAAAAAGTTCAGAAAGTGAAGTTGATATAAACTTTAAATGCATAAAAATGTTCAGAAAGTGAAGTTGATATTGTTAATGTAAAACGTTCATGTTTTAATTGAACAGTGGTAAGGAAGATATAATTATTAAATGAATATTATAAAGGCTGTATACTTTTTTCTTTCCTTTTGTTTTATGTATATAGCGGTACCTCGCAAATCAACAGTTGAATTTTGCAGGAAGGTGCATGCATGTGCATGGAATTGTGTGATGTCATTTGTTATTTTCATGGTTATTTATCAGTTCTTGTTGGTTTTTGCTCCTGTTGTTTGTTTTAATTTTCAATTCTGCATTTTTTGTAGTTATTATTTTTTTGAGTGAAATTTAGAGATGTGTTCAAAGAGAAGTGAACAGAGGAATAATTCAGGAAAGAAAAATACTTGATTGAGCATAGAGAAGAAGAAAGAAATTGTAAATAAAGTGCAGAAAGGTAAAACAATTACAGATGTACCTCAAGAGTATGACATTCTAGAACAACTTGGCAACGTTTTGCAAACAGAGAGAGAAGATTATGGGTGCTAGAGTGTCTGCTCGAGGAAAAAGATTTCTGACAAGAATAGATCTTTTATCAATGAAGAGTTGAAAAAGTTGCTTCTCACCTGAATTAGATAAAGATAGATGAAGAGAGATCCAATAACTCAGGCAATGATCTATGAGAAGGTTAGATTAATTTTCAAAGAATTGCAGAAGAAAACTCCAGGATGTACTTCATCCTGGAGTTACTGAGGAATTTAAAGTTAGTAGAGGCTGGATTATCAAACTGAGGAATTTAAAGCGAGTCGAGGCTGGTTTCATAGATTCAAAGGTAGAACAGGATAAAGAAGACTTTATTCCAATATCTAAAGGCTAATAAATTGTGTGTATTGTGTATAAAATGGTGTATTTTGTAATTTAGTGTGTTATACAATAGTTACATATAATAAGTATATTTTGTAATTTAGTGTATTATACAATAGTAAAACACATATAATAAATATTTTGTAATTCAGTGTGTTATACAATAGTAAAACACATATAATAAAGTGCATTTTGTAATTTAGTGTGTTATACAAAATAGTAAAACACATATAATAAAGTAAATATTATTATACAATAGCAAACCACATATAATAAAGTAAATAATATAGTGTATCTCTCTCACCTCATCCGTTAGGGAAGTGGGTCAAACAACAAATTAATCTATTTTCTATACTCTTATGTGGGAAATATTGTTCTACAATTCAACAGTTTTTCAATTCAACACTAGTTTGGCAATGAATTAGTGTCGAATTGCAAGATACCACCGTTTTGTTTTTTTAGAGTCTTATATATATATTTTTCTTTGTATTTTGTGTTATTAATATTCTTAATAAAAATTAAGTTTCTTATGTGGAATTAAAGAAAGTTATTTGTTTTTAATTGATTTTGGAATGTATCTCTCCTTTCTGTATTGGCTCTAGGTCTCATATAATACAGTTTCACACAACATGGTATTTTTCAAGAACCTATCTACCATGTTATAGGATGGGTACCTGTATTATAATTGAGTTAAATAAAAAAATGTAAAAAAATGTGGTATAATAAAATAAATTAAAATTAAACTTAGAAATTGTTGTTTAGTTTACATTTTTGCATCCAGTTTATATAAAATAGATTAAAAAAAATGTTTGTATTGTATAATACTGTATAATATTTATTATAAAGTTTAAAAAAATAATTATTATTAATGAAACTCAAATAAAATTGGAATAAAATATGACATTAAAAACAAAATTGGTTGGCATTAAAAAAAAGAAAAACTAACATATTAAATCCATAAAATATTAATATGGAAAAAATTTCTCCAGAGAACTGAACATTTCAGATTTTTGGGAAGCATTTCTATATATTGTTCTATGTTGATAAAATGATCAAAAGATATTCAATATCATAGTTTTTTTATGACTTGATTTTGGACTCCTCTACATCACAGTCAATTTGCCTATTAATCAGATAGTTTGGAATTGTTTTTCATAAGACTGTGTTAATCATTGAGAGAGCAATAAGGAAATTGTATTATGATAATTTCCTTGACATCCAGGAAGCTTTTGACACTTCTTCTTTTGAACAAATTAGCCTTGTAGCAAGAAGACATGAAGTCTAGTCAACAATTATTTGTTGGATTGATTACACGCTGAAGTATAGTATTGTTTATAGTATGCTCTAGGAAAGGAAATTATGATATTTATAGACAAAAATATCTTAATTTCCTCTGTCCATAGGGAGAGTAGCCTCTCTGTGTAGTGGTGAATTGTGCTAAGAAAGTTTCTCAGGACTATCTGAAATGCTCTCAATACAGTGTCTAAATGAGACACTGTATAGGATAAGGTTGGTGATGTATCTTTACGTGTCGTATATTGAGAAAAAACATCGAGACATACAGTTCAACAACATGTAACAAGTTTTTAATTCTCTTCTCAAAGGTGATACAAGACTATTGTCCCGGGAGACTATGACGATATGCATCCGACTCAGACAGAAGACAAGACGAGAGAGAGTGAGAGCGACTCAATGCGATGACGTTTTCCTGCAGGGAGCACCCGACCCTAAGGGAACTTAATGGTCGACGCACCCTTGCATCATCTTTATGACCTCCTATAGTGGCCATTCACTTTATTGGACATCAACGACCTAAAAGCAATATTACTTTCCTTTTAACTTTAGTTTACCAGACATAACAGTTGTATTAACTGTTAATTCAGCAAACACTGTAATAGTTCCTTTTACATGATGAAAATAGCTGATGAGATTGTGAACCATCCCTCTTTGAAAGAATGTTATAATTCTGTACTGAAATCAAGTACTTTGGTATTATAATAGACAAGGAATTAACTTGGAAATCACAAAGATTTTATTTTTATTAAGACATAAATCCATATGGGTTAATAGAGCTATTATGGATAAGTATGGGGACTAAAACCAAGATTGTTATATTTAATATACATCATTATTGTGAGACCTATTATTACTTATGCCACTATCATGTAGTTGCAGAGAATTCTATTAAAGTTTGCAGGACTGAACTTGAGAAAATTTTAAATTCATCCTTTCTGCCTAAGAATGGCCAATCTGAGCATCATAGGAGCTATCAATACTATTCCTACTGCTGCTCTTAAAGTTCTCTTGAGCACTTCTTTGCATTTATATGTTGAGGCTAGTGCTTGGGAGGGTTATTATACACTCCAATGTTGTGGGATAAGAATTACTTGAACCCATAAAATGGAACATTCATCTTTTGAATGGAATAAATCACAGTCATATTTTTGAAATAGGTAAAGATCACAAGTTGTAATGAGTTGATGTTTAAATTAGTATAATATTAAAAATAAATATTATTGTATAAAAAAAATATGATAAAAATATTTTCTGTAATAATTTTGTAAAAATTTAGTGAATTTTTGTGATGGATACAGCATCATTCAAAATAGTTACATATTAAAATAGTGGAATATGTTAAAGACAGTATAGTTGTTCTCTGGTTGGCATTGTTGTTGTTCTTGTCTTGCATTAATTTACCAATGAAAAGGACTAATATGACTATGCAACTATTTATGAGGATCCTTTTGTTAAGTTTTATCATTTTGTGAGAGATAGTTAAAAATTATTTATCAAGGACTGTAAAAGCCAGGTTTATGAAAGAATTTTTGGATTTAATTGAGAAACTGAATAGTAACATTACCAGAATGTTACAAATGACCCAGATTCACTTTCTTCAGACCCTTCACTATTTTTTTTTTCAGCATGGAGAGATAGATTTTGGTGCTGTATCAAGGGTATATAGACAACCAAAATTCTATTGATGTAAGAACAGCAATTTACTGCAAGGGAATGATTCCTATTCTTATTCTTTTGGACAGTTTTCCCACGGTCTTTCATGCAAAAATCTATGCTATTTCTGTATGTGTCAAAATTAATTTTGAGAAGAGAACTTACATACATACATATATACATATATATATATTGTATCATTATTGTATGTAATGCAGATAATATTAATGATCATCAGTAATGCTAACTGATAATGTATACATTATGCTTAAATAGAACACTGCTTAAATGTTAAACTAAAAAGTTAGCAAGTTAAAGAGCAATTATTTGAAAAGAAAAACGAATTACTCAACCTGCAGTAAGTGCTAGAAATTATCTAATAATCTGATAATGTATGCATTATTAGCAGCCATGTTTACTCAAAAAGATCAAAGCAACACATTCCAGATTTTATTTATGAAGCATCCAGTAATATTAATATTTTTGAATTTATTTAAACATGAACATTCATAAACATGTGCATGTTTTTAATAATATAATCAAAAAGAAATAGGCATTTTTAGAAATATATATGGTGCATCTAGCAACTACCATAGAAGTGCTACTAGAGTAAAGAAAATGCAATGCAACTGCTTTATATATTTTTGGTTGTATTTGTACAGTATCCAAAATTTAAATACCTACAAAAATATTCATTTATATAATTTATATTCATTCATAAATATCCATATATATTTTTAGCAAAAATAAGCTGAAAGAATCAGTAAAAATCTTTGTTAAGAATAAACATAGTGGATTGTGTTGCTGGCACGGCAGAAATATAGTATGACTGAACCAATGAATCTTATGATTTTGTAAAATTTTTTGAATTTTTGACTACACCTATATAAATTGACCTGTTCTTCAAAAAAAGTTTTTTGCAGAAAATTCCTTGGCTTATATACAAGTACTAGTAAATTGGAAAATTGGTGGTATCTTAGAATCACGGAAATACTTTATTTATTAATTACAATCAAAATAGATTATTAAAATAATAATCATCATCTTCACATAAAACTTTGATGAACAATAATAATAATTTAAATTCTACAAAACACAAAATAAATAATTGCATCATTAAAATATCTTATATAAATGATGTCTTTACTGAAAATTACAATAATTTTTTATTCACAACAATGCAGTATTAATATAAAATATATAAAAATGCAATAAATAATTTTGTTACAAACAAAATAATGCATATATAATGCAGTTAGGTTTATTTGCATATGAATTTGTCAGAAATACCTTTTGGTTAATTGTATATCATGAACAAAGATGGAGTTTCAATTATTGACATGTTTATAATTAAGTTAAACTTAGATATCTATGCTAACCTTTAGTGTGAAATTGTATAATAACTCCTATACTTAAATCCTCAAATGAATCAAGAATCTAAAATTGCTTATTAGGCAGAAAAAATGGTTTATTTAATATAGATTACAAAAATGAAATGTTTTCAGCTTAAAAAAATAGCATCAACAGTTGCAATTAATTTAAATTACATTAACTGCAACTGTTGATGCTTTTTTTAAGTTGAAAACATTTCAGTTCTTGTAAATTATGTTAAGTAAATCATCTTTTTGCCTGTTAAGTGCTTGATTCTTATGAGGACTTGATTCAAAGGTAGATTGTTTTATGTATTTTAATTCTTATACTTACTTAACTTATAGATTTCATGTCCAAATTAGTATGTTATGATGAGAAAGATATGTAGTAAATCATTTTTTAAAATATAAATAAGATAATAAATAAAATATAATTTTGATATGTTGGATATTTTTTGGCATACTTGAAGATTAATCATGACAACTAACTGGAATCAATTTGAAAATCTCAAATGTCTATTTCCTTCTGTTCAATAATGGTAGACTTAATCAAATTTTCAAAAATTATAATAGACTTTATAGTTTATTATAAGCTATTGTGAAAGAAAATTGAGTATTTTTTTATTATTTATTTACTTGGTACACATCTTAATAGATTCCGATATAAATTTCTACACGATATTCTTTAAAGTAGAATAATTCTGGAAATACTACAAGTGTTATTTGTATGAAGTTATATAAGATTCACTGATAAAAAAATAAATTATATTATTAATGTATTTTTGATATGTGGATATTTTTTGGCATACTTGAAGATTAATCATGACAACAAACTGGAATCAATTTGAAAATCTCAAATGTCTATTTCCTTCTGTTCAATAATGGTAGACTGAATTCATCCATCATATTCAATTATTAACGAAAGAGTCAACAGCTTTGAAGAATCCTCATCAGTAATTTATCGATACTTTTTGGTTTTACAAAAATGATTGTCTAAGCATTTCTTTTTATTAAAGCCGAAATAATGTTAGTTATCGTTTAATCAGTTTAATAATTTTAAAAAGTTATATTGAGTATATTGAAATTTTTTTATTTCATTACAGTTTTATTTGAAAAATCAATACAATATCCATCTTTAAATACTTTTTAAAATTTCACATTTTAATTTCGAAAATAAACGAAATAATTGACTAAATATAAAAAAGTTTCCTTTTATTTTTTTATCTATAAAATGTTAAAAAATAAATACTTATATACATAAATTTACAAAATAATTTTGCTCTTTTATTTATTCATGAATAAAAAAATAAATCATAATGACACAAAAGAAAAACTTATAAAAATTTTTCAAAACTATAAATTCTTGGAATTTTGAATTAATGAATAGGGTAATAAGAAATGTTAACAGATATTTTTAAGATTTATGTGAAAAAATAACAAATTAATTTTGAATAAGTTACTGTAAAAATTCTAAATTAAATAATCATTCCAAAAACTTTATAATAATTATCAAAATATTCTTTACCGAAGAGAAAAATTGAAAACTGAAATTTGTATAAACTATATTGTGTCCTATGACCATTAGAAACACATCACAAATAGTCTAAAAACTAGGTGAAAGAATATTTCTTTTTAGTTTACTGAATTATAGGAGAAAATTGTTATTAAATAGTTATTTAGTGATATGATCTTTATAGATAAATTTTACCAATATCGATGATCGTTCTTGGAAAGTTATCGTGCAGAAGGCTTGTTAATAAACTTTGGAACTTCGGAATAGTTTGCAGTAGTTTTAAAACTACTGCAAACTATTCTGAAAACATTCTTTGATTTATTATCTTTCATAGCACATAAAATTGCTTATCTTACCATATTATCTCTAGATGTGATTTAAATTAAATAAATATTTAAAAATAAATTATATATAAAATGGTTTATAAAATTATTTATAAAATATATAAAAAAAATATTAATTATAAATAAAATGGCTTAATAGAAAAATATTAAAATAATCGATATATAATTTTTAACTAAATAAGTTGTCACTAAAAAACTTTAGAATCCTCAAGTTTCAATGGGGGACAAGACAAGACAGATTCTTAATAGAATAGGAATATACAAGATCTTTAGTCACAGGCTAGAGATATACATTTCAGATATTTTACATTCTTTATCAGTCTATTGGTATGCAAATGCCAGCTTTAAAAAACAAATTTTTTAACAGTAAATAAATTAGATGACAATCAATTTTTTATTAAACTATAAAAATTAAAAACAATTGTTTTTACTGACCTCAAGTATGCAAATGCTATCTTTAAAAAACAAATTTTTTAACAGTAAATAAATTAGTTGACAATCAATTTTTTATTAAACTATAAAAATTAAAAACAATTGTTTTTTACTGACCTCAAAAATGTTTATTGAAACACAGACAAGATTCCAATTTGACGTAATCCATACTGAGAGGATTATGCGGATCATTAATTTACAAAATTTTTCTAAAACAGTAATTTTATGACAATTTTAAAAAATAACAATTATTTTGATTAATAATAAATTATTAATTATGGTTAAATGAATTACTGTAATTAAGATTAAAAATTGTTAAAAAGTATACAAATTAAAAATCAAAAGCAAAACAAATTTCATTATGAATACAAGAGAAAAACAAAAAGAAAAAAATCCTTTATTTATTATATAGAGTGAATCGGGGGAAGATGGCAATCTGCAGAAGTAGCTTATTTTTCTCTAATTCATATTTAAGCAAGTGGCGATAAAAGATGGTTTATTATAACCTCCAATAAGCCCACCAAAAATTTAGAAGATGGCTATTATCAGATTATCAATTACAGGCATTGGAAATCAAAAAGTTCCCAGTGAGTGTCGAAATTTTCATCAAAAATAATAGTCACTCAAGCAAAACAAATTTCATTATGAATACAAGAAAAAACAAAAAGAAAAAAATCCTATATTTATTATATAGAGTGAATGGGGGAAAGATGGCAATCTGCAGAAGTAGCTTATTTTTCTCTAATTCATATTTAAGCAAGTGGCGATAAAAGATGGTTTATTATAACCTCCAATAAGCCCACCAAAAATTTAGAAGATGGCTATTATCAATTACGGGCATTGGAAATCAAAAAGTTCCCAGTGAGTGTCGAAATTTTCATCAAAAATAATAGTCATTTTTTGAAGTATTATTATTAATCGTAATCATATCAGCATAGTAAAAATTAATATATTTAATGTGTAGTGGATACTTTAAAGAATACTTTGCTTTCGATGTCGTTCTAATTTAGCCATTTTAAGTCACGTGATTAAAAGTTGCATTTCACCCTGATCAACGGGAAAGATGGCAATTTTTGCCTCAGGATTAGATGCCGAATTTAAATTATTGAATTTATAATTTATTTTCATAAATTAAATGATAAAAATATATATTAGGACCTAAGCAAAGGTTTTAAGTTTAAAACTTGCAGCATAACAAATAAATAGAGGAGGCATGAATTGCTTCAATGCTTCACAGATACATGATAGGCCTACACCTACCTTACAGAACGTTAAAAAGGAGATTATAGAAATATGATGAAAAATATTTGCATGGGACCACACAATAAATAATTCACTATATGTTTAATATTAATTGTATATGAAGGGCTTAGAAAAAATTGCTAAATCCGATTTCTTAAGTGTTTGAGATAGTTTATTTTATATAGACAAATGGACAATTCCTACATTTTTTTAATTAAAAGAGATTGCTCTATATTATCTCGACTTTCATGATTTGGAGCCACACTAAAGGTATCAAAGAGTCGAATGTGGCTCATCAGCCGCAACTTGGCCACCATACGATATTTAAATATCTGATTTTATTTAATTCTTCTAATTTTATAGAATTTAATAATTCATTCTATTAAAATTATACATGGTATAGTGAACAAGAAATTTATTGGATGAGTAGAGTTCATTTTTTCTATTTATTAAAGTGAATATCATCAAAAGCGCAGTGGCATCTTACCCCAAATATTCGGGGTAAGATGACTAATTGTATCTTTTTTTTTAAATTATAATTCATAACTCGATTATTATTTCAAAGTTTTTGATTGAGTCATATATGCAAAACACTTGTAAGTTTAAGTACAAAATATATAAAATGAAAATATTCAAATTTAATATGAGTTTTAGGATCAAAAAGAAAAAGTTGGTCAACTTCCCCCGATTCACTTATAACTGTGATATGATTCAACACAAGTATTATTTTCCAAAAATATGAAAAATATTGTAATATTAAAAAAATGATTGATTTCTTTGTCCTTTATATATATATATATATAAACGTTTTACAATGGAACATAGGAAAATTTTGTGCACGACAACGAACAACAATAACAAAACATAGATATTAAAGATTTAAAAATGAAAATGGCGTTGAACCATTACCAATGAAAGTTAGGAAGAAAATTACTTAAAAAATAGATTTCAAGTTAAAAATTATATTAAAAGTGTTTATCATATACGGGATATTTTTATTCACTATAAAAAGCGCTACATTCAAGAAACGTTCACTTTGTGTTTATTATATACGGGATATTTTTATTCACTATAAAAAGCGCTACATTCAAGAAACGTTCACTTTGTACCAGAATTAAATAACAAAATTAAAAACAGATAATGTATCCAACAGATATACGAAATAATAATAAATAAATAATATACCAGCATTAAATTAAGAAGCAGTTGTTTATAGTATTCTTTATTCTTATAATGAATTATACACCATAAAATACTATATATATTAGTGAAATCCGTACGAACTAAAAATTAGAATTAAAGAACAAGAAGCAGCGATCCAAATAAACTACGTTAACTTCCCGTTATATTTATACTAAAAAAATTAAATGTGATATTAACCATAATAATATTAGAATCCTTCACATAGAAAATAACAGTTATAGAAAGAAATTTTTAGAACATATCGAAACCATCAATACAAGAAACATAATGAATTTAAATTCAGGAATTAATATAAATAAAGTTTACATTTAAGCTAGAACAAAAAAATGTTAAACTTTATATACACTTAATTGAGCGTTAATTTTCTTCATAAGTTACCTATTCCCATTACATTCATATAAACAGAATCTGTCAGATGTCTAAATTGTTTTATTTCCGGTGAAATCGATTCAGTTCTCCTCTATGTGATATTAACATGATCATTTCCCAGACTGAGCGCTACCGCTTTTGCCTCTTTTACGAGAAAACCCAAATTTAAGTTTTGGCGCATGAATAACGCCTCTTTAGAAAAAGGTGACTCTGCATACCTTTGATGCCTGAGGTGGTAAGTTCGCGTCCTTGCTCTGCACTATTTTATAGAGATTTTTGTTAGAAATATAGAGATAAATAATAATAATTTATATATATAATATATACAAAAATAAGCAATTAGTAATTTATCATTGTTCGGAAGAACGGTCAACTAATACAGACATGGTTGATGCAAGTGACTCTGGATTGCAAGAACTATGCATATGAAGCGGACACTGAATTGGAAGATAATGCTGAAGATTTTGATGACAACTTTTCTTTTTTCGGTAAACAATTGAATAAAATAGCTGGTCATTTTTGCATTTTTAATTTTTGAGATCTGATTTCTGATTAATTTATCTGTGTTACAATCAAAATAATTTGTTACTAGAACAGACAAGTATTAAAAAGTTTAATTATTCGTCTTTTGATTTTAAAATTCATATTGTGCAATACTTTTACTAAATATAATTACTTTAAAAAAGAAAATATATTCTAACCATTTTAATTATATTAAAAATTAAGAAAAACTCAGAAATTGTAAAATAAAAGAAATAAATAATTATAGTACATTTTAAAATATAAAAATCTATAGGAAGAATACATAAAAGGTATTTTAATAAGTTAGTAATCACAATTACGAAGAATAATTATTTTGGCAATGTGAAGAAGTTATTCCAATGCAAAATACTAAAAATAATAGCGAGTTAAAATATTTTATCGAAATATATCTAGCAATTATTCATTTTGATTTATAAGAATAGATATACTGTAAAGGTAACATAAGACGATGGACAAAAAGGAAGATGGATTATATTGGATTCTATTTTGGTCTTTCCGATTCAGTGCAGAAGCAAAATGTTTCTTATTTTAGTTTGCGAATATAAATTGTCAATAAAATAGCGCGATCATATATTACATTATATTTAATCATAATTTAATCCATTTGAATGATAACATTTGAAAATATTTTATTCAAAAAGGAAAAAAGAAAATTGAAATTGAAAATGTTTTCCTATACAATTTTCATATCATATTAGATTTTATTTAATATTTTCGATTTGGATACAAGAAAATAAATAATAATGCAATCACTTTAGAAAGAGAAATGAATATATGCCAATATTCAATTTTCTCATTTGTACCAACATCACTATATTAAAACCGAGAGAGAGAATATCGATATCAATTCAAATTTGGATAATGTAACATTTCTAGAGATGTGGCCTTTATTCAAAAAATTGCTTATTTTCAACTTTCATTATTTCGTAATATTTCCAAGAAATAAATCAAAACTTTTTTTTTCTATTTACATTTTAATATTGAAATATTTCAGATGCTTTATAGTAATTTCTCAAACTTGGACTTCAGATATTTGATTTATAAAATAATATAAAGTTTTTGAAATTGTTTTTAACTTATAAATTTACAAAATAAATGTATAGTTTAAGTTAATATTATTGTGTATAATATTAGATTATTCTTTCGAGAACAAACGATTAAAATATTATTTTAAATAAAGTAATTCCCATTAAATATTTCTTTTTGATTGGGAAATAATATCGTACATAATCTTATTGTTTATATATTTTATCATTATAAATTTTCTCTAGATATGCGCCATTTTAAATTATAATGCATTATGACTAAATAATCATGCTTTTAAAACACAGTAATTGAATTAAACCTCCTAAAATATGTACGTGTAAGAATATTGATAATTAACTAAACTTATTAAACTTTGCGAAAATTTAAGTTAAATATTTAATGAAAATTTATAATATATTTATGTGATGAAACAATAAAAATTATTTAATTCAATTTTAATTTGAATTAATCGTATAAAAATATACTATTTATTGTATCATTGAACTACTGACTTTTAAGCGTGAAAATATTCTTAATTTATTACATTTTTAATAAATACATCATTAAAAGTGATCAATTTTAAGTTATTTAACATTACTATTATTCAGCTTTGTTATCGTATACATACAGTATAACAGAATTTTCTCTATTTTAAGAAGTATCGATAGATGAAAGGAAGAACACTTTTGATGATAAAACAGGAAATGAAAAAAAGAAGAGGTTATATTAATATGCATGAAGTTTGTTATATTCACTAAAGGATAATCCATTAATAAACATACTTAAGTTAAAGTGTTTCTGGTAAATTATTTATATGAGTAAAATCGATGTTGATAACCAGTATATTGCCATTAAACTAACTTTATCTGTCAATAAATAACTATCAATAAATAAACTAATTATTATTTAATATATAAAGTAAATTATCCGCTTTGTTCTATGAGCGTGAACAATGTGAACTCTTTTGATACTAAGTAAAATGAATCGTTATTCTGAGCTGAGTTTTACTGAAAACTAAGATAAGTGAAAAGGAAAATGGCTTTAATACAAAATAATAACCTAATGTTTGAAATATTAATAATGTTTGTAAAGAAAGGCATAGAAGGCGATGAAGCATAGTTTAATTGAAAGTAAATTTTCATTAAAATGCTTTCCTTGTAAAATTAAATTAAAAATAATATTGAATTTAATAATTTTGATTAGTTTGATTTAAATTAAATGATTGCATTTTTCATCCATAATTACCATACTGAATTTTTCTTTCGTAAAATAAAAAAAATGAAATTTTGATGTAGAAAATGTTGAATTAATATTCTAAATTTGTTTAAACAGCTCTGTTTATACATTTATAGTTATTTATATTTCTTGGGAATAAGATATTGTGTGTAATTTTTTTAGATTAAGCTAATTAAGCTGTCATATCACACTTCAGATACTCTGTAGCTGACGGCTGTTACAGCCCATCACAAGCTTGCCAACACAGATGGTGAAATCAGCCGAAAGGTTGAAAGATGCGAATCAACTGGCCAGGCTCAAATCCCCTGAAAAACAAGAGGTTTGGGATCCAGATCGTCCAAATTGGTAAGCGAATGCTTTACCACGCTGCTGTCCTGCAGATCTAATATTCTAAGAGCTAATACATTTTTTTACATTAATGAATTATTTTATTTATTGCCAAAGGAACACGAATTCATTAATATAAGAATGAATATCTTTCATCATATTTTTATTTTGAATTTTAAACATTATTTTATTTTGATATTTTTCACATTTTAGAAATTTTCAATAATTTTTTTTTTCGGATGTAGGCCCTACTTTATTAGAAATTTATTTAGTAAAATTTCTAAATAATAAAAGTATAGTTCATTAATTTTTGTTATTAAACTTATTTATAATCTACTTCAAAAATATTGTTATTAATATGAGCCGTTCACAAGCCAAATCGATTAACTCCATTTTTTGAATTTTTTTAAATTTTAGTGTCAAAACACTTAATTGACTACTAACTATTTATATTAAAAATAAATTTTCTTAATAGTTAGGATTAACACCACTAAATGACAAAAATTCTTTTGGCCATCGAATAATAAATAATTTATTTCAGAAGCCAATTTGATTAACTGGCCAGTGAATAATAAATAATTTATTTCAGAAGCCAATTCGATTAACTCCATATTCTAATGTAAATCATGGCTATGATGCAATTCAAACGTTTATAAGTGTCGTATTATGCTTAAGACATTTATTGAATTTACTCTTCAAAGCTAGAAATATATTTTTACGTCTTTTAAAATCACTAAATCGGAAGGATCGATTGAAAGATGTGTGTAGGAAAGGTGCGATACGGCCTACATGAACGTTTTGACTAACCAGTTTTTATTCAATAAATATTTTGATTTTAGTCAAAATCTTTCTTTAGTCATCTAGGATACGACAATAAGAATTTAGTTAAGTAATTTTTTAATACAATGATATATATTAGATAATAACAGCAAGCTGTTCATTTTGTCATAAAAATAATTAGTCGGTTACTGTTATATGGATATTAACAGAATAACTCCTTTGTAAAATGCATAATTTATTATATTAAACAAAGTAAAAGATGATTAAATTCAAAAATAAGGCAGATCATATGGAGACATAACTCGATGACTGCGACCAAAAGTTGGTTTCCACTAGCAGAGAACTGCGGAGTCTAATCGTAACCTTCGAAAGAGATAGCCTTCTCACTTGGTTATGACGTCATCACTAGTGGATCGAAGCATCGGAGCAGCTCATCCAAACAGAATATTATCTTTCCTTGGCATTTTCGGAAATGTAAATATTTCAAATTTGGATGATTTGATATTCTAATAATAATTTATTATATTATTCGAAAAAAAGTTCTATGAATTATGACAAAGCAAAATGACCAAATAAATTAGATAATTTATTTTTATACAAAATTTGAAGTTTTCTACTATTTATAATTTTTTCATATATTGTCATTATTTTTTTACAATAATTGTTTAGTAAAATATTTGTTGAAGTGTGAACAATCATTTTTATAATAATTTCACTAAAATGACCAAAGTTGCAACAATCTTGATATAAATATAATTATTTTTTATCTAATGACCACATTGTCAAACAAATGGCAGGTTTTTTTTGATTTGACATTTTCAAAAATTATTCTTCTAGTTCATTACAAAGCTTTTTCATAACAATATTATTAAACAAGACAGTATTAACAACAATCTCTGTTGGGTAACATAATTTGCCTCGATCAAGATTTCTTATATATAATCTGAATCAAAAATCAACCCTCTGTCTAACAGGAGATATTGTTTACAAGAATTACATTTTATTTATTTTTTAATATTTTATAAATACAGCTAAGTAAGTTAACACTGGTAGGCAATCAGAACAATCCCTTATATCTGAGGGCAAAGTTATACCTCAGGAAAAAATTTCTGTTCATGTAATTCTGTTTCATCACATTCATTTATATCAAAATCATCTATTATTATATCCCCAAAAGTTTTATTGGGAAGTTTCAATTGCAGTACTGGTTTTATTCTTAATTTATTTTCGCATCATATAATTGACGTAAAGAAATTTGATATTGGCTTCCAGCCAATTGTCGATATAGACCAAATCTACTCTCTAGATCAGTGTTTCCCAAAGTGTGGTACGCGTACCCCCAGGGGTACGGGAAGAGTTTACTAATTGTAACTTTTTTAAAAAATAATAAAAAATTACTCGATTGCTATATCAAAGATTTTGATGGAGTCATACATGCATAACACTTGTAAGTTTAAGTACAAAAAATATAAAGGAAAATATTCAAATTTAATATGAGTTTTAGGGTCAAAAAGCTAAAGTATAGCGACTTGCCATCCACTATATAAAATAATTATATAGAATGTATCTTACCACCCGTACCACCCTTTTTTCGGAAACGCGATGAGATAGAAAATAGACAGAGAATTTTGGTCATCAAAGTATATCCACAGAAGCGAATGGTCAGGATAAAAATTTTGAAGGCAGTGTAGAAGTAGGGGTCAAAGAGGTCAATATTGAAACGTCCAATGAGAACAAATGATGATTTAGGCATAATTGGATAGAGCTTTAAACAACAAACAACTTTTTCTTTGAAAGTTTTTTGATATCACCTACGGATTGGGAGATATCATAAAAAAAAAGATTCTAACCTCCAATGAGAACAAATGATGATTTAGGCATAATTGGATAGAACTTTAAACAACAAACAACTTTTTATTTGAAAGTTTTTTGATATCACCTACGGATTGGGAGATATCATAAAAAAAAAGATTCTGCCACAAATATCGCCGATTGGCCTATTCAAGAAGATAATAGGAAGAAGAATCTGAGTGTGTCTATGTACATTGCGGAACACTGTTGAAGTAGCAAAGAGCTGTATAATACAGAATTCAAGCCAATTATCGTATTCGGTGGCCTTAATTTCCCTTAAATCTGCGACAAGTCTTTCGCCATTACAGTTCGGCACGCAGCCATATTCAAGAATACGGATACCCCAACTTGTTTCCGTCTTATATGAGCGTCATGTATCATGAATGCGGAAGATGTAATATGTAAAAAACGTACCAGATGAGTCAATTTCCAAATAAAAGGGCATTCACAGTAACTCCAAACAAGAGATTTCTAAAAATGTGATAACGTACCAGATGAGTCAGATTTCCAAATAAAAGGGCATTCACAGTAACTCCAAACAAGAGATTTCTAAAAATGTGATTTCTATAAAAATCGGTTCAATAATTTAGCGAATCATAGCGGAACAAATTATGAATTTTAAGCTGTTTTTCATTAAAAAATGATTTTGTTTACATGCATGATAACACGACTGATAACATAGTAATTTATGTTTAAATCATGCTTTCATTTTCATTCCATTGTTGAGCAATACAGGAATATTTAGATTAGTAAATTCACCAAATAGGATATACTGAAATAATTCCGAAATTTATAACATATATAATTAATTCTATGTAATTTACTCTATTCCAGATTTTCAATTTTTATTATATGCATACCATCAAACTCAAAATTCAAAAAATTCAATACCACCAACAAAAATATACCTCGCATATTAAGGAGAAGTTAATATTATATACGTAGTACTAGTCATGTCTTGCGTAACACATGTTGAATATCGCTGTCCTATTCTAAAATTAGAATTATAATAGCATTTAATTTCATACCTTTAATAAATTCTAAATAATAACAAGTTAAATTTAAAATTATTAACGTAATGTTATTTATTAATATTTTATTAAATTTTATAGCACGAAGTCCAGTTTTTAGTCATCTAAGAATATCCCTGTATGGACTCACCACCATCAGAGCATTGAAAACAGAAAAACATTCAATAATGATCTTCGATAAATACCAGAATAAGCATACTTCCTGCAAATTTCTCTATATTTGTTTAGCCCATTGGAGTGCTGAAAAAGTATTTTTCGCTTGCATCTTAAACCTCATTATAACTATCATAGTACTATTTTGCGTATCTTCTTGTAAGTACTTATTAATATTTATTTATTGCTGACTATCGTATTAATTTTCAATTTATTTAAAATTTAGCTATCAATGGCAGTCAAATTGGTCTTTCTATAACTTATGCCATAACGATATTTATGACTCTGGTAGGAGTTTTATATTTTGCTGCTGATGTGGAAAGTCAGGTAAACTTATGTATATTTTAGGTTATATGTTTGTTTGTGTCGAGTGTACATTTAAACGGTAGAGATATTAATCGGAATACTTGGATAAATTCTTTCTGATGATCCGACTCAAATCATTTCTTTAATCAATATATTTCCATATAAAGGTTATGAAAAATAACGGAATATTCCAACAAATTGTCAAACATTAACAAATTAGTCAAAAGATGGCGCAACGTGTTATAATGTCTGGAAATTTTACTTTGGATGGTCTAACTTAGATAAGTTCTACTTAATAATTAGCCATAATAAAGGATATGAAAAATAACGGAATATTCCAACAAATTGTCAAACATTAGCAAATTAGTCAAAAGATGGCGCAACGTGTTATAATGCTTTAGTCTGGAAATTTTACTTTGGATGGTCTAACTTAGATAAGTTCTACTTAATAATTAGCCATATATATAATATATTTTTCTATATTAATAAAGTTTCAAATATATCAAATGCTGAATAATTTTATCCTCATATGTATGATGGAATAAATATTGATTTTAAAATATAACATTTTCACAAATATGATATTTATTATAATAAAATACGAAATCAATGCGTTTATTTTCACCAAAGAATTCGTTCCTGTAAGCAATTAAAGATTTGCAAATAGATAATCATCAGCAGCATTTATATTTAGGTTAAACACAAAACGATGATCATTTCTAAATATTGTAAAGGATACTCTATTTATTTATTAATATTAAAAAAGAATAAATTAGTAAACATAAACTATCTATTATATATACTTTATTTGGGTCAAATTAATTAATTTTATTAAAAAAGAATAACAAATATAACAAATACTGTTTAGTAAAAGATAAATCATTTAACAAAAAATTTGGTTATAAAAAATATTTTTCTTTTTGTTATTTATTTATCTTTAGAGGTTTCCAGAATTATGTGTAATATATATATATATATATTTTAAACGAGTGTTTTATTTTATAATACAGATATCCCTCCAATAATATAGCGATAGGTTTCGAAAAAACACCATGTTGTGTGAAACAGTATTAAATGAGACTCGGAACCAATACAAAAAGGAGAGTTACGTTATAAATCAATTAAAAATAACTTTTTTTAATTCCACATAAGAAATTTAACTTTTTTATAAAGGATATTAATAACATGCATCATAAAGAAAGAAAAAATATATACGTAAGACTCTCAATAAACAATATACGTAAAGCAAAAGGAAAAAAGTAAGCAGCGTATAAAACGTTTATTTAATAATTATGTTTTCTTTACTGCTGTTTCGTTAAACGAGAACGATTTTTCTTTAACAATATCATCTTCACTTTCTGAACTTTTTTATGCGTTTAATTTTTGTACATCTGCTCTCTTTATAACATCTATAATCTAATACGCTACAACCTGCTAGGAAACAGTCGTTCCTGAACATATACCCCAAAATGTTACGAATTAAAATTTTTTCTATTTCACATTTCTCTATTAAAGAATGAAAAGTTATGATTTATCTAAGGACTGAACGTTTGGAACACAAAAGAGTCAATTTTTCCAATTAACTCAATTTCAAATAGACTGTATAGCGCCCCTCTTAGGGTAAACTAGCAAAATTGTATTTTTGACAAATTTTAGCAAAGAATTTCTAATGATTGCAATTTATGTATGTGTTGTATGTCCATAGTGTGGATATACAAAAATTAATAAAAATGCTGTATTGTAGGCATAGATGTTTGTAGGAGAGTAAATGCAATTTTCTAAATGTGTTAAGTATAAACCGTGTTGTAGAAGTGCCCTGTGATATGATGGCTTCTGTAATTTTCTAATTGTGTTAAAGCAAAAACATGTTGTAGGAAAACGTGTTATAGGAGGAATACTGAACTGTATATGAAAAATTGATTATCAATTACTGTAATAACTTAAATAATTTGTTAAAATGTTCTTTACTTTAAAAAATTAGAGAAGATTTTATGTAACTTGACAAATTGTCATGAAATATAATAAATTTTAACAAATATTTTAAGCTTCTTTATGATTAACATAATTTTTTAGTTAACATCAGTCGAACGTATACTGGACTATAGCCACCTGTCATCAGAAGCAGATAACCTATCACCACCTGACAAACGACCATCCGACGATTGGCCCCAGAAAGGCATTATTGAGTTTAGAGATGTCTCTCTACAATATTCCAAAGAAAACGAACCAGTTTTATACAATTTAAATTTTCATATAAGATCCAGAGAAAAGGTACTACTAAAAATATCAACGAAAAATCAATTTTTATTATCATTTATTATCTTTTAATCAGTAAATTTAATTCCATATATATATATTATAGGTGGGAATTGTTGGTAGAACGGGAGCTGGAAAGACTTCTATAATATCTGCATTGTTTCGAATGACAGAATCAACAGGAAATATTTTTATTGGTGGAATAAATATTAAAGAAATTGGTTTACATGAACTACGCAGTAAAATCTCAATTACACCTCAAGTAAGAATACAATATAATGTTTTCTGTAACATCGAAATCGCCGCATTGTTTCGAATGACAGAACCAACAGGAAATATTTTTATTGGTGGAATAAATATTAAAGAAATTGGATTACATGAACTACGCTGTAAAATCTCAATTACACCTCAAGTAAGAATACAATATAATGTTTTCTGTAACATCGAACCGAATTTTATTTTAATTTACAACACAAATCATAACAAATAATCTTAGATGAACAACAATAGTTTATAATTTTTAATTCGTTAACAATTGTCAGAAAAATTTCTATATAATTGAATTTATATAAGTTTCCAAATACAATACAATGCAGATACAGACTCACTCATACTGCGCGATTATTTTCAGTATTTTCTTATGAAATATTGCATACAGTAAACTCTAATGCAGTGTTTCCCACAGTGTGGTACGCGTACCCCCAGGGATACGGGAAGAGTTTGGTGGGGGTACGCGTTGCACCGGAATTTGGTGGGGATATGCAATGCACCGTGCTTAACATCTATTTTCGTCTTCATATAACTGGCGAAAACGCTTACGACTTCTAGAAGAAGCCATAGCGAACTCCGAAAACAGAACTGTGAACTAGTCGGGTGTATGCAGACTAGGCGCCATTCGATTTTTTAAAATTAAAATATTTATCGAAGCGTAAATTTTTATTGCTTGTAACTAGTCGGGTGTATGCAGACTACGCGCCACTCGATTTTTTAAAATTAAAATATTTATCGAAGCGTAAATTTTTATTGCACATACAAAAACAAAACCGTAACTAGTCTCGTGGATGCCGACTAGGCGCCACTCAATTTTTTAAAATTAAAATATTTTTCGAAGCATAAATTTTTATTGCACATACACAATAACATATTAATTTAGGAATACACAATAATTTTATTTTTCGTTTATTATTATTTTGTGTATGTACCAAAAAAAGAAAAAAATAAATATATTTTGATTGTTATTAAAATACATCCATTTTTTTTACGAGAGGTACTCAGCGTTACGAAAATTATAGAAGGGGTACACATATGTCAAAAGTTTGGGAAACACTGACTCTAATGGATATATTTATCCAATCATGGATGAAACGAAAAAACTGCATCTCGGAAGTAATGTTTAATTAGAGATATTTTATGTTATATGCGCTATATGAGAGATTTTAAAATGATTCAGATTTGTTTATATACTATATCTTGGAAAATTTGCAACCAAAATCAAATTAAAATTACAAATATTGAAATAATATTGTGCTGAAAATGAAGAAATTTATTATTTTATTTTTAGTAAATAATAATGCATTTGTTCATACTGTATATATAGGTGGGAAATTTATTTATTTATTATATTAAATACATATATTTTGTAATTCAAAATTTTGAGTATTTTGCGGATTATCCGGAAAAATTAATTTCTCAATTATTTGCACAATTATTGTTTATTAGGATTATCTAGGATTATTAGGCACTATAATCAGAATCGATTCCTAATAATAAAATAATAAACTTTTCTTACACACATTTTAATTGTAGGATATTTTTTTCATGAAAAGTTATCGAACATTTGTCATATGTATCTGTTTGCTAAGTTTCAGGAATTGTAAGAGAGGAATAATATTTTAACTAGAAATTACCCTCTCATATAAATGAGCGGAAATATAATCATGTGATTTAAAATAATAATACCGTATATAACGACAAAAACACTTTCGAACTCGTGTAGGAAATCCAAGAGGTAATCGTAAAATGGCATCCATTATTACGTTATAGTGCCACTTGCGAATTCGGGGTACGGGTATCATATTTCCGGAGTCGAAAATTTGCCCCCCTATAGTGCACCCCCTAATTTGGAGGTGCTGAGTCCAAGAATGTAATTATTATTTATCGCTGAATCCCCGGTATCGAGATACAGGGCCCCAAAGTAAGGGCCTATCAGTCAAATTTTTCAAGTAATTTTAGTAAATAATTTCGTCTTCATATAACATATATATATATATATATATTATTACATTTAGTATTTATGGTATCAGAGATATATAATTTAGGATTATTGCCATACATACTCGATTTTTTTAAATTAAAATACTTGTATTTATCGAAGCGTAAATTTTTATTGCACATACACAAAAACATATTAACTTAGGAATACACAGTAATTTTATTTTTCGTTTTATTATTATTTTGTGTATGTACAAAAAAAAGAAAAAATAAATATATTTTGATTGTTATTAAAATACTTGTACATCCATTTTTTTGACGAGGGGTACTCAGCGTTACGAAAATTATAGAAGGGGTACACATATGTCAAAAGATTGGAAAACACTGCCTAGAGGAAACTGATATCTTAACATATTTTTGTAAGAATCAAACCTCGGAAATGCTAATACTTCATTATCTTCTGACTGTCTGTATAAGATAAAAAATTTTATGAAGCACAGTAATATATAATTGTAAATAATAATAATTCAAGGAATTAAATTATTGATATTCTAACAATTAGTTTTTTCATTACTGTTCACAATACATTATGTAGCAATAGTTTTATTAGTTTTTTCCCAGTATTTGTAGCAATAGTTTTATTAGCTTTTTCCCAGTATTTGTAACTTATCTTAATATTTGACATTTCCCTTCATCAGTTCCATACCTTGTTGTCAAGATATCAATGGGGATTGGGATTCATGTTGAATTTCTTTCTCCCAGTTAAATGAGCTTTGGTTCTATCCAAATCATAGTATAATTTTAAAATGGGAATTGATTTGCACTAGAATCATGGAAAACGAAATATTTGACGTGCGAACCGGTATGAATTAGCTGAATGATGCCATTTTATGTAGCATATAAAAAATTTAAGATTTTAGGATACAAAAACTAATAAATTAAATAATATATATTATATATTATTCTTATTCTTAGACATAAAATTATATTATAATGAAATAATATGTTATATAATTAACTAAAAATAAAAAGATAAATTTAAATGGTAATTTCTATGAATAATGTATATCACATGGTAAGTATATTATATTGCAAAAAATGTGACACAAATCACATGATTAAGCGCCATCTTTTTCTTTAAAATCAAGACTTAACAATTTACTCCGAGAAAAATGAAAACATTCTCATTAGAGGCTTGATATTCTGAAAATATGAAATGTAGATATTAAAAATCGTAATTTTGAATATTTGAATCAATAAAATAATTAATTATTGATACGCAGGCATAAATATTTTCTGAAATTATTATTCCTTTCTGCGGGAATAAATTATGAACACATGCATATACAAAATTAACTTTTTATGCAAGATAAACTATTCAGGTTTTGGCTCCCCTGCGTATAAAAAAACTGTTCCAGTTTATAAATTATATTTTTATATTCTATAGGGAAAGTTAAGCATTCACTTTTATCACCTATTTTTCAAATATAAAACAAATCAATTCAGACAGAAAATCGAAATTCTGTTACATTTCTGGTACATAGTCTGGTTCAAGGAAAAATAAATCTCATTTCAATTCTAATTTAATTTACTGCTCTCTAAAATCAAAAAATTATTCCTTCAGTAAAAAAATTTGTTAAGGTTTACATTAAGCTAAACTTATGATCATTAAATCCTAATACAACTATCATATACAGTACTTGAAATTCATATTAGATGAAACTGTAATAAGATGAAATAGATCTAATTGTGAAATGACAATTTTGTTTCAGCTCTTAAATGATTAATATACTGTAGTTATATTTCAATTATAAAACGAAATATGGTAATGTAAAATTTGTCTTATATTCAGAGCATTTAAGATATTTTTACACTAACTTTCACTGGAGAAAATTAAAATTTTCATAATAATTCTATTTATTAATTTTAATAATACTCATGCAAATTGAAAAATCTGTTATAATGCTTGATGACATAATAATTGTATAATATATCAAGAATTAGTTGTGATAAAGTAATCTTTATCTAAATCATTTTTTGAATTATGTATTACTTAAATAAAATATAAAATAATTAAATAATGTACATAAAATTTGCTGATATATTTGAAATACAACATTGTCTATTTTAATGTGCATTCTTCTTATATAGAATTGTTTCACAGTATATAACAGATGCTTCAATCAAAAAACACATTGCATTTCATTAGTTCATTTACCAGTTTAAAATCCAGTATATAATTATATTCCCACTTAAGCAATTTATCAAATTATTGTATATAAAAAAATTTTCTACAAGTATTTTAGTTTCTAATATTTATTTTTCCTCTCTCAGTATTATGTGCTGCTAATAATACAGTGGCAAGCTCTCAATTTCAAGAATAAAATATGAAATAATTTATTATATACTGCATATACAATATCTATAATATTTGTTGCATGTACAATTTTGCAATGAAGATAATGTAATGATAATGTGTGTGAGTGAAATTGTTGAGATTATGGAAAAATAGTTTTATTTAAATTACAAAGAATATATGTAAGTGTATATAAAACTAGTCATAAGCTTTTATAAATAAATTTAATTTAAATAAAATTGTATATCTATGAAATCTGAATACTGTATACTATGTAGCATATATTCACAAGATCCATCACCATATGAAAATTAAAATCTTGAAATTTTTGATATTTGATTAATTGAATCCATTTTTTTTACAAATGGCAATCTCTTCAGGAAAAGATAAAAAAAAATAAATACAAAATCACTTTATTGTTTTAAATGTAGAATAAGATGTCAGAAATAAAAACAAACAAATGATGTGGCTTATATATATGACTATGCTGTACATATTCATATTCAATCTGAAAATATTAGTATCTTTCGTTATATCTCGACATACCTTGTCTTCTGTTATCATTTCGGTAATATTTATAATCTCTGTTATAATCTCTTCTATGATTTTCTGACCTTTTACGATAATCTTCTCTATCATCATTAGTTCTATAAAATCTTCTCTCGGAAGATCGTTCTCTATCTATTGGTGATCTTGAATAATGATTTTCATTGTGCCAAGAATCATCTATTCTATTTCCTCTGCGATTTTCTTCATATGTATATCTGTGTCTTGATGATTCTATGCTTCTTCTTCCCTCCTTATAATTTAGATCATCAGTCTTATATCTTGATTCCATACTTCTTCCTTCTTCGTAATTTAAATCATTTATTTTATATCTTGAAAACTCTATGCTTCTTCTTTCTTCTTCATAATCTAGACTGTGACTTTTATGTCTTCGTTCTATACTCCTCCTTTCTTCTTCATAATTATTATTTTTGTATCTTGATGATTCCATATTCATTCTTTCCTCTTCATAATCATTTTTGTATCTTAATTCTCCACTTCTTCTCTCTTCACAATTTATATTATTTTTATATCTTGTTGATTCTGTTTTTCTTCTTCCCTCATCATAATTTAAATCATTTCTTTTATGTCTTGGTAAATCTATATTTCTTTTCCTCTCCTCATAATTTATAGTGTTATGTTTTAAATCATTTTCAGAATTACACTTTTGTTCATTATATCTATTGTAGTCATTATAATGATTATCATCTTTATTTTTCATATCTCTGCTATCAGAACTTTTTGTATCTGATTTTTCTGAGTCACTACTAATTGTTTCATTTTTCTTGAATGATTTTGTACGTCCTTCTGATTTAGGTGATTCAATTTCTCCATCTGAGTTTGATTCTGATTCTGAAGAACTACTACTATTACATGTATCACAACTACTACTACTACTACTACTACTATTGCTGTTGCTACTGCTGCTACTACTAGATTTTTGATATTTTTCCTTTGATCTTTTAATTTTTTTTTCTGTAAAATATTTTTATTATTAAAAACTTACAAGTAAAGCATTTTTAAAGAAAAAATATTTTAAAATTTAAAATAAATCATATCTTACAATTTATATTTTTCTATGACATACTTCTTACCACATTTCAAAAACAAATTAATTAAATAAAATAAAAAATATAGTAAGTGAATTTATGCTATAAATGAAAATTATAGATGTGCACTGTTATTCAGCTGGTACACACTGATATAACCATAACAATTGTTAAAATAGACCTGGTAAACAATAATAATGAAAGTGATAACATTAATTAGTGCAAATTCTATTATTTACATACAAGGAGTGATGTAAAAGTTCATATAATAACAAGATATCTTTATTTTATAAACTTTCACACTAAAATAGTTCTAGTCACCTTCAAAGTATTTCCCTTGGGTGCGTGCATGCACACGCACACTTAATATAGCAGGCTTGCCATCGTTTGAAACACCGAGATAATTCAGTTTTCAGTGTGGCCTAAAATTGGGCTTTCAAAGTGGTTTTGATATCATCATTGTTGAATCTTTTCTCTTTCATAGTTGTTTTTAGTTTTAGAAAGAGCCAAAAGTCAATTGGGGCCAAATCAGGAGAATATGGGAGTTGCCATACCAAAGGAATCTTGTCATTTACTAAAAATTCTCTGATTTGCACAGAATGTGGCATGGCACATTGTCATGATGGAGAAGCCATCCTTTACTAAAACTATTGTAAAACAGAAATCCAAAAACACATCTTTATGATAATATGCTGAAATGGAAGTTTGATAATCAAGTTATCACATGGCAATGCAATTTTTCTGCTAGGTATCAGTTTGTTGACAGGATTGCCAGTAAATGAACTTTTTGATCACTCATTGTATATAAAATGTTTACTGACTTTATATATATATATATATCCACAAATTTAAGTACTTTTCTATGGCCTAGAAAGCTGAAATTTGCAGAGATTATATAGCAACTGAGAATTCCATCCCAAAGGAGTAGAAAAAGGAGAAGTTAAATCTACAATATTTATTTTATGATATTTGAATGTTTCATATTAAAAATATATCCCTTCATATATTAGTTGAAAAAATTTTTACTAAAACAGAGTCATAAAAAGTGGCAATGCCCAAATATCATGTATTTTTAATGTAGTCCTATTTTGATAAAAATCAATATATGGGGATTTTTGGGGGTACAGATTATGAATCAGATGGCAATTTTTTTTTAATTCAAAATGGCAGCCCATAATTCAACAGATATTTTAATTTACTCTGATTTTATTGTGTAATCAGCCAAATTATCTATCAAGAAACACTATGGTTTTCCACCTAGAAGACCTAGATTCAAATCTGCATCCCTATTCTTGGAAAGTATTTGGTAGTCTGAGTTATGGATTGAATTCTGAACAATCTCTTATTCTTTGATGTAAGCAGCCTATGGCAGGGCTTTAATTCATCCACTTAGTAATCAACAGACTGAAAAATAATGTCATTTGTTGAGAAAAAAGATATAGAAACCAACTGCCATATATATTTATATTGGTTGAAGAGATTTGGCTCATCTATCTCTATCATAGACAGGCTTATTAGACAAGCTTACTAGTAAATACTATTAAGCTTGTAATATTGCAGTTGTAATTAATCACCTTTGGCCTATGAAAAATTTTTAAAGGAATTTTAATAATAATCTTAAATGTTAAAGTTATAATATTTTAAATCTGATTATAGCATTCCAAATGTTTAATTCTTTACGTTTTAATTCTTTTATACTCCTTCTTTAATGCATTTTTAATACAAACTAAAGAAGGCCATAGAGGCCAAAAATATTCTTTGTTTGGTTACTTTTGATTTTTTGGGAAATTTATTAAACTCTAATCTGCAGAAAGGCTTGTAATTTAACTTTATTGATATTTATAATTAATCAGAGATTCTTTGTTAAAAATATTAATATTCTATGCAGCAGTTCAAAAAACTTAATTTTTAAGATAATAGAAAGGACATGAAAAATGTTTATGTAAATTCAAATTTATGGAGGTACTATTTTGACATTCACACATTGCAATTTTTGTCACTCATATATTTAACCTGCTGTGTATTGAAAGTTAAAAGATGATTGCATGAACAACTGGCCAATTAAATAATTAACTAACTTATCAGAATGATACACTTAAGCTTTGTGTGTTCATGGACTTATGAGTAAGGATGGGAGAACAGTAGTTTTTCCCAATTAAAATGAACTCAAAAACAACTTAAAATGAATCAAAGATTTATTAAAAAAGTTGAGGAGAAATTTTACAATATTTTAGTATTAGAATGGCACCAACACCAAGTTCAGGTCAATAGGCTTGGGGATCGCTACAATGACAATGCTATTAAGCACTTCCGAAAAATCTTAAAAAAGAGAGAGAAGCAATCGACATTGGACAAATTCTTTAACGAAAAATAAACATAATAGATGAAAATATCATCTATTATGTATATATTATTGTTATTACATATAAATAAACATATTAAGAAATTTTATATAATTTTTTTTGGGTCTCCAGAACAAATTAATCAAATTTCCATAAAAACCTATGGTAAATCAATGATTGGTTAACAACAATTCAGATAAGGAACATTGTCTTTGAATGGATTATGTTTTTAACCAATTATCCACTGTACATTATATATTATTGATGATTTAAAAAGTTCAATGTTAAAATTTTTACATATAAAATTTAATTTATATAAATCAGAGAGTATTTATAGTTTATGTTTTATAGTTATGTAAATATTTTAATTTTTGATTATTTAGCTGAGATGTGAAAATTTGTTAAATGATTCATATTTTTTATTTAATTCAATTAGAAAAAAAATCAAATAATAATAATGTGATAATTAATAACAAATTAAAATGGAATGTAACAAAATTTATATTAAATATAAAATAATTTAAATAAAAAAAAGATTTTTATCATTAACTTATTATTGTAAATTAAAAAATAAAAAATACATACTTTTATCAAACTCTTTTTTGCTCTGCAATTTTTTTAATTTCTTTAATTTTTTGGCTTTCTTTTTCTTCTTTGAATTTTCACCTTTACTTTCTTTCTTAGATAGTTTATTTAATTTTCTGAAAAATAAAATTTTTATTTAATAAATATAAAAACCTTACAGAATTGATTATTTAGAAATAAATATAGTAAGTCCCCTAATTATGTAATTAATCATAAAATTAAATATACTATATCCCTACTTATACAGCTTCAATTTCCACAATTTCTTAGATATGGATATACCCGACAACTGCTTAGTGACCATTGAGGATAACGACTTTGGATCTCTCGAAAGAAAGGGGAATTTAGGGCCATATCTCTTCAAGAGAGACATATATTTATGGCGTCTTAGTCACTATATTTTTTTCTCAACAAATGACACATATTTTTCAATCTGTTGATTATAAGAGGCAAAATTGACCCCCTGCCATAAGGGATTACATCAAACGATGCAGGTTGTTCAGAATGGCAGTCAACAGAACAATTTCGATCTCTCTCGGTTCATTGAATACTTTCGGTACAATGGGATCCGACTTCAGAGCCGGTCGGATGACCGCGCTGGAAGTACTTTCATCTTGGAGAATTCGGATTCAATTCCCAACTCCAAATACCTCGTCCTTAGGAGAAGTCTGGGCGTAGTCGGTTGAATTTCATCCTCCATCTGATGGGTAACTCCACCAGGCGAATGGACGGCTCGTGATAGGCATGGAACACTTAGTATACAGTATACACTTATTATACAGTATGGAAAACAATATAAAACCATAACAGACAGAAAGACGACTCTTATAGGGACTCTTATATAGACGACTCTTATATGAGTGGCCTGTGGCAAGGTCCGAAATCCTACTGCTATTTAGTGACCAATAATCGGAAAGCGATGCCAACCATTGTGATATACACTGACGGAAAAAAAAATCCCAACACCAAGAAAGACTTGTGTTAGATAAACAAAATTTGGTAGGCGTGTTTATACATCTGAAAGATGACAT
>AYEL01067609.1:0-51565 GCA_000484575.1 Olivierus martensii
AATAAACGTAAAAGATAAATATTATTAAATTTCATTTAACTTATTCTGACTTTTGCATTTTCTCCATATATGTTCTAGTTCGCAGGTACTAAAATATATGGCATTAGTATGAGATTTCTCGGTACAACTGATAAAACTGAAATACGCGAAGAAATAAAAATTCTTTAAAATTTAACGAATATGCAGTATTCATTTAAACTATCAGCGTTTGAAAATTACAATCTTGACTGCAGTATCAAATTTACTTGGCCGAATTGGCTGTTGGAAACGCTTTAGCTTTCCACTTTAGAGGATTCTTGTTCGACTTCCGACTTCCGCTTCTTGAAAAATTTATTCATATGATTCGGACCGAGCCATTTACCCCGTCTCTACAATCCTGTTGATCCATCCGCGGGAGTAGGCAGCCTTAACAGTGTTGTTATAGTCATATCAATTAGAAATCACCACTGATTGGAAAGTGATGTCATCTGTTAGAAAAAACGAACTATCGAATTTTATTTTTCTTCAATTTAATGCTGTATAGAAATATTTAGCTGGCTTTGTCATTTTTACATTACAGTCTTTGCTATTTATAAAAATAAATTGTGTAGCTAGTACTTTTTTCATAAGTGGTCACATTACTGAACAGTACTTGTTTTTATAAGCATTTTTTTATTGAAAGGACTAAAGTTTAAAATTCAGTATACAATAATATTAATTTTTAAATATAGATATAATAAATTAACGTAAAAGATAAATATTATTAAATTTCATTTAACTTATTCTGACTTTTGCATTTTCTCCATATATGTTCTAGTTCGCAGGTACTAAAATATATGGCATTAGTATGAGATTTCTCGGTACAACTGATAAAACTGAAATACGCGAAGTAATAAAAATTCTTTAAAATTTAACGAATATGCAGTATTCATTTAAACTATCAGCGTTTGAAAATTACAATCTTGACTGCAGTATCAAATTTACTTGGCCGAATTGGCTGTTGGAAACGCTTTAGCTTTCCACTTTAGAGGATTCTTGTTCGACTTCCGACTTCCGCTTCTTGAAAAATTTATTCATATGATTCGGACCGAGCCATTTACCCCGTCTCTACAATCCTGTTGATCCATCCGCGGGAGTAGGCAGCCTTAACAGTGTTGTTATAGTCATATCAATTAGAAATCACCACTGATTGGAAAGTGATGTCATCTGTTAGAAAAAACGAACTATCGAATTTTATTTTTCTTCAATTTAATGCTGTATAGAAATATTTAGCTGGCTTTGTCATTTTTACATTACAGTCTTTGCTATTTATAAAAATAAATTGTGTAGCTAGTACTTTTTTTCATAAGTGGTCACATTACTGAACAGTACTTACTTTTATAAGCATTTTTTTATTGAAAGGTCTAAAGTTTAAAATTCAGTATACAATAATATTAATTTTTAAATATAGATATAATAAATTTTATAGATAGCATTATCTAAACGTGTATTTACACTAGGCCAACATAAGCGACTATGCATGAGCAATGAGCGAACGAGCAGATTCGTTATAGTGTAAACGGTGATAGATCACGAACGGAAACATTCATTCATTGTGTTCGGAGGCAAGACGATAAACTAACGAACCATCCAAGCAAACTATCAAAAGAAATTCGTGCTCAAGTGTAAATAGTCATTTGAAGAGTTTGTTTTTCAACAAGCGAACAAACTGTTATGTTATATATTTCCAACATGTTAATAAATATTGCAGCTATTTTTGTTAATATTATTACTGTTAATTTTTTATGATAATATTATTATTAAAGTTCTGATTGTTTTTTTTAATGTAGTAGGATGGAAAATAATATGGAAACTATAGTGTGTGATGAAATAAAGATTTCGCAAAAATTTTTTCATTTCCCTGTTCATGACAGAAAAGAAAGAGCGTTATTTGGAAAATTCTTATTACTGGTATGTAATAAATGAAATAGTAAGATTAGTCATTAGCTTCTTTTTCTCAGATTCTTAATTATAATAGTAAAATTGTTTAATTTATACTCTCAGTAACATTTAAATAATCAATATGATATACAATTGTGAGCTCGGTCACCAACAAACGAATACTAACGAACGAATTTGTTTCCAGAGAGCATAATTGCTCCGCTCGCTTTCATGTTAAGCATTTTCTTTGTTTGTGCTCGCAGTATGTAAACATACTTTAACAATTTAAAAATTAAAATTTCAAATGTTGTATGAATAAAAAATTCGATTCATTGAGCTATCTGCCACTGTTGTTGATAATGATAATTATAAGAAAGGAGAATTTTAAACAGCTCTAGCAGTGCGACAAACTAGTATCTATTGTGCACCCTAATAGGATCATCCTGTGGAATCCGTGGGGGAGTTTCAATTCTTTAATTAAATGATATAAAACTTATTATTGAAAATACAAGCACAAAAATTTGTTTTTTGAGAAAATTTTTCTGATTGATTTATAATACAGAATTTAATTAAAAGTGTTTTTCACAAATTGTGGTTCAAAGAGGCTGCAAAATATGTAAATATTTTAACAAATTTTCTATTATTAATTCATTGAAAAACATTTTCGGTATTCAGCTATAAAGTGTATCAATATAGTGTAATAAATAAACATTTATTGTTAACGAATCTTATCTAAAAAATTTTTAGTTATTGGGCTAATAGATGCATGAAATTATTTTATCAAATTTTGGAGAGTTGCTGGATCAAAAAATATAAAGCGCTGTCTTAAAAGAGAAATGGATAAAAATTAATAAGTTTATGCTCGTGTCAAAGGTGCCATTTGAAAATTCCATATACTTTTTATATTTAAATGGGAAAAGAAACAAGCATAATCTGGATCTTGTAGTGCAGGGATGGAGAAGTTCTGGCATGCTGGCAAATTTTTCGGGCACTCATGCTTTTTTTTGGCAATCATATTTTAAATAACTAAAATCAGTGAATATAATTTATTTAATTAAAAAATAACATACATAATTTTTTAATAATAATTTAATATTTCAATAAATTATTAAAATTTAAATTATTTCATATACTACGAAAATTAAAAATAAATAAATAAATTGTTACACTAAGACCCGGTTTTGGAATGTGCCGTTAAACTGTTTTATAATTATTAAATGAACGCTAAATAAAATATAAATTTACGTTAAATAAAAAACAAATTACGTTATATAATTAATAACAAATTTAGAATAAATAATAATAAACTTCCGTTAAATAATCAACAATTACAAAATAAATAACTGATGAATTTAATACTAGTTTCTAACAATTAGCATTTATCTAACAATTGTAAAATACATAACTAATGGCTAAAACTAACAGGAACTTTTAACAGGACATTGTAAAATAGGACCTAAGAGAAAGGAGGCGCATTGATGGTCACATAAAATTTCTTATGCGATTACCTGATTTAATTTAATTACCTAAGTACTGACTTTTAAACTGAAGAAGCACTTAATATAATAGCTAAACGAATTTGAATTATGAAAAAGGAGATTAATAACTCACAAGTCAGTTTTATAGCTATCATAATGGATTGATACTGAAATAATTACAGAAAATTAAATCAAAAAATGAGTATTGAATATTTGAATCTATAACAGGGACCGAATATTTCGCAATGCCTATCTCATTAGCACATCGTTAACTCGTGCTGGATACTTTTCCAACAATATTCCTATTACAGTACAGTATTTTATTCTGCATTATTTCTATTTTATCTTAGTTTATAAGGGAATTGTATATATAATTACTGAATATATTATTTCAAATTCAAGGTTATCTTTTAATATGGAATCATTACAAAACATGATATTTTTATCATTAAATATATACAGTCGTTGAATTTTGTTTATAATATATCAAAATAAATTTTATATTATTGTGTTCAAAGTTTAAATTTCCTAAATATGAGTTAATTTTTAAGTACATCAAATTTTTATAATTTAAAAATCATGTTAGCAATTATATTAGCAATATATCAATAAAATCAATAGAATTTAATATTTAGCAGACAACGATTATACATTATAATAAAATTAAATACATTATATTAAATAAAATTTTGTAAAAATATTAATTTATTTACTATTTATTTTTTGAATGTATTATGTAGCATCATATCTCAACAAATAAAATGTTAAAAATTTATTACAATTTACGTTAAAAATAAAATTTGCAAATTGGATATTGTATATGGAAACTATTATAAAAATAAAAATTACGTTATGTTCTTTTTGGCTTACACTGAAATTAAATTTTGTTTCAGAGTAATTTTTTAATTAAAACTGACTATTATCAGTAGTTTATAATCGTAAGAAATATGCCATCTGAACTTACAGTTTATATTAGATTGAAATCAATATTTAATAATGCAATTACAACGATAAAAAATAATAATTTAAACTTCTTCGTTTAAATCATTGTTTAAATATAAAATTTAAATAGTTATTTGAAAGGTAAATGTTTTTCTTTTTATTTAAAAATAATAAAAGAAACTTCTGAATAAAACAAAGATATAAAAATAGACTTAGGAATATAAATAATATTAAAATACAGTATTACTTAGAATTTTAAGAGCATTAATATATTTTAAATTTTACAATACAAAAATAGCTCTTTAGAAAAAAACATTGCATTTGGAAAACTACAAAAAAAATTACACTATATCTAAAAAGTTTATGCAATAATATTCAGAATATACAGTAATTGATAATACTTATTTTATAGTAACAAGAAACTCTTATCATTTTTCACATCTATAGATAAAAGTTATAATAGATGTATTAAATAGATTTTAAAATTTGGAACATATGTTTAGATTTGTTATATTTAAAAATACAGAGTAAATGTAAATTATTGTAGATATTTCCGCGGCTTATAATTTTCAAATCGAGAACATATAAACAAAACCACTTAACATGACTAATTATTCTATTTAATATGAATGTGTAACTCAAAAAATTTTCATGACCTATATAATCAATAATGCAGAATTCAAAATAACTTCAACAATATGTGCTTTTCATGAAATATATTGGGCAAATTGAAAATGGCAAGGTTTATTGTCCAAATTAAAACCTGCTTAATCTTCAGTTTGTAGGTAGGGAGTTAAAGGCAGTTATGAATTTATCCTTCCAAACAGTAGTTTAATGGTTTACCTAACTGAAAAGCTCGTCTACTTGATTTTTATGGGGTTCGAGAAAACGCATCCTGAATTTGATCAACATCTTCTTGCGAAGTGCTTATTGTTCTTCCCGGTCCTTTTTGGTACCAAAGATGATTGCTTGGTACTGACAAAAATACTGAACACTTGCAAGTGCACGTTGTCAAATAAACTTTTTGAATTATACTTTCATATTTTGTGAGTAGTTTTATATTGTTTTTCCTGGTTTGAAAATTATTAACCACTGAAACCCAGACAATAATTTAGAATCACCATGCATATGGAATAATTTCTGATAATTGATGAAAATATTTTTTTATATAAATTTATTTTTAATACTGCTCTGTTATCTGCAAATTTTATCTCCAATAACGGTACCGGATTAAAGAGATTATATATCACTGTTTATATTATTTTATAAATTAAACTAGATCATCCAACCACATAAAGTATTAGAAATATTCGAATGATATTTGAACGTGAAGTTTCTCAGATGCATGCAATGTAAAATTCTAAAAGACTTCTGATTCAAAATTTTCTTAAAATTACAGATAGTGATAATCATAACTGATTAATGCAAATCTGTAGTAGATACTATTTCAATATTTTAAATAGAAATCATTAACTATTTTGAAGATCATAAGTATAGTAAGTTTGCTTATTTTGAATATTATTGTTATATTTTTAAATAATAAACTTATTATATTCTATAATTAGGTCTAAATAATTTTATTATAAATTACTTCAAGTTAGTTAGATATGTATCTGAATCTTACAAGAAGTAAAAAATTATGTAGTCTATAAGTCGCCATATTTTAGATATAATTTATTTTTTAACGTCATCTCAAAATCATTGCTCATTACCAAAGATGTGAAAAGGCTATTATCAGCCCATCCACAGACTGATCACAGTAATGATGATGTTAACTAGATCAGTGTTTCTCAAACGTATTTCTATGAATAATACTCCCATAGTGTATACAAGATTTACTAATGCCCCCACTATAATATTCTCCAAATATGAAGAAGAAATATATTAAAAGAAAAATCAGTATTATTGATTAATATATAATTTTTATTACATAGTTTTATAAAGATGGATAATTATTAATTCGTCAAATACTAACATAATAGAGTAACAATTAAAAAATGCATTTGTTATTAAAAAATTTAATTTAATTTGGAGAAAGTAATCAATGAGAAGGATAGGTTGATGCTGTGATATTAAATGGTCGAAATAGGTTCAATATTTGTAAGTTGACATAAATCCTTACATTTTAAAATATCCAAACGATTTCTTTGCTTCTTCAAGAGCTGACATACCGCATTAAAAACCACGATCTACTAAATAGAAAGTTGGAAACGCGATAATTAATTTCTTTGCTACTGCTCATAAAGAAGGATACCTGCCAGCTATTTTTTTCTACAATCAAAATTCTTGATAAGAATTTCTAAATTTTGGCTTCAATTCGATATCGTCTTGTAATTCAATCAATTCCTCTTGGATAAAACGTTCCGCAACGCAATCGTGATTTAAAAATGGTTTTACTATCCAATCAGGAACTTACAAATCAAGTAAATCTCTGAATTTCACTTTGCTCTTCAAAAGCAAACACAACAACTGAATCATCCCAGCCATGCGAACTCGCATGACTCGGAACTCTCCCTACCGCCCACTTGCTACTTAATGCCCTTCTAAGACCCAATCGCCCCCCAGGGGATGATATCGCTCACTTTGAGAAACACTAGATTGTAAAAAATGGGACAACTAGATTGTAAAAAATGGGAAGAGACAGCCCACATGTAAATCCAATAATAAGGCTTAAATCCCACAATAAAATTTTTTTGAGATATGGGAAAATGATTCGATTTTGGATCTTTCGGAAATGTCCAGTTTTTAATATCTTAAATAGCACCATTCTTATTTCGAATGGCGCTAATTTTCTTATTTCTTTTGAGACATGTCTGGGGATTGCGACTCTGATTGCCACTTAGCGCAATGCGTTGGAGTGCCATGCAGGAGGATCCGGGCTCGCATGCTGGTTTTAATATCTCCTGAAAAGTTTGTTCGGGGTTCTGGGCCAGGCCCGGCGCTCCTCGTCCTTCACCATCTGATCCCCTCCACGGGTGTGGGTATTGCCCGTGATTGGAACTGACCCTATTCTCGTCCTCCACAATCCAACTGACTCGTCCGCAGAGGTGGGCAACCTGTGGAAGGGCTTGTTTCACCTAGCCACTTAGTATTCTCCTAGAATAGAAAGTGGCGTCATCTGTTGACAATAGAATAATGGAGTCATGATTTCCATTTCATCCAACTATTTTCAAATAGAATAATTATGCCTGAGTTTCAATGAATCGTGCTCATAATTCTATAATAACTTATTATTGTTTCCATTTCATTTTTTTTGTAACATAATTAGTGCGAACTCTCATGACTCGGAACTCACCCTACCGCCCACTTGCTACTTGATGCCCTTCTAAGACCCAATTGCCCCCAGGGGGTGATATCGCTCACTTTGAGAAACACTCAACTAGATTGTAAAAAATGGGAAGAGACAGCCCACATGTAAATCCCATAATAAGGCTTAAATCCCACAAGAAAATTTTTTTGAGATATGGAAAAATGATTCGATTTTGGATCTTTCGGAAATGTCCAGTTTTTAATATCTTAAATAGCACCATCACATTTATTTTCGTAAGTTATATGGGTTTACGAAAAAAAATCTTTAATTGCACTTTAATTACGTGTAATTTATTATATAATGTATGCTTAATTATATGTAAACAGTTAAACGCATCTATCATATTTTAACACATAAATAACATTTTTATATTTAATACGATATATGAGTTTAATGCAAACAAATCGAAATTTTAATTGGGCCTGGATTTAAGCATATAAGCTCTTAACTTTAACATTTAAGAGGCCGCCTCAAATGCATTTAAATTTTTTAGTGAAGATGGGGATCTTTAATTAAAATGTGACGCTTTCAGTTGTAGCTTGTCTAACTTATATGTAAATCCGGCCCTGATTTTAATCTTACGGCATAGTTTGGTATTATTTATGAAAACAAGATATAACAATAATATATGCAGTATTTAAACAATAATAATAATAAAATTACATAAAATATCCATACCCAAAAATGTTCGGAAAACTTCACCACTGACATTCGTGCTGTAAATGGAAATGTGTGAATTCTAGAAAAGGAAGCTTTATTTCCTCTTTAATTCCGGTTCAACCCAACTCCTTTTGACATCCCATTCTTTCGTTTTCATGGCGAAACAGATCATTAATATTTTTTATTTACTTAAAAGAAATTTGTGAAAGGCCACTTCTGTTGTTAACAACAAATGCAGAAGGCGTGTCGAAATGGCGTTTTCTGAGTGGTTCTTGGCTGTGACGTTTTTTTTCTGACGTTTTGATATTTCTGTTCAAATATTTAAATTATAATAATATTTATAAAAATCTAATAGATATGAAAACTGCATATATTTATTTATCTTATGATATCATTTATACTTTACTTATTTTCGTTGATACAGTATCCAATATTTAATGCAATATTATTAAAACATTTTAAGTTTCTTTAATACTCGATAGACTTTCTAGATGGCAGGAGCTCTTATTTTTTATCAATTTAAAAAAATGCTTATCAATGACGTAAAATCAAAATGAAGACATAATAGAATTAAATTAAGGATCGATGTCGCGATATATAATAGCCAATTAGAAAAACGACAAAGAGAAAATTTCAATGTATTCAAAAACTCGAATCAACATTTCATCAATGTTGATTCGAGTTTTTGAATTCTCAACGCCTTAATAAATAAAATGGTAGATTATACTGTAGTAATAGCTTTGCACGGCAACTGTTTGAGAATATCGTCATTAGCATCGAAACTGCATTTGAAACAAATACTTTATATTGATATATGAAGCAGTAAATAAAAAATATTAACCAATGACTCATAATTTAATCGGATAATTTTATTCATCACACATTTAGTCACAAACGTGGCTATTGATCAATAGCATAACCAATTAATGTTAAAAAATGTTAACACTCAACACTTTCAACATCACAGCTGTTAAGTTATAAATACAAAATATCAATGAATTTGATGAAAACAATTTTTTCAGTTTAAAGAATATTACAATAAAACTGGATCATCGTAAGTTTTCACGATGATATCGAAAAAGATTCATCAAGGAAATGCCTAATTTAAATATTCCAATATGAAATCAAGTGGACTAGAACAAAAATGAATATAATGATTTCATTATACTGTATACATATTTTTTATCGTTAAAAATAGTTAACAGTGTTAAACTGTCACAGTTTTGTGACAATTGTGTAACTTAAATTAATAACATTGAACATGTCTCTTTGTCATATCACTTCTTTGTTTTAATCTTTGGTTCAATTTTCGGCCCATTCTTGAAAAATTTGTAAAATGCTAATTCGTAGATTTCTGGACGTCTGCAATCACGGGGCCAACATTTCCACGGCACAGATTCCTCGCGATCTTGTTTCATTTCTGTTTTTTTCAGTTCTGATTTCAATTCTTTTTTCTTCACCTCTCTTTCCATATTGCAAACCTTAAACAAAAAGGCCAACTCACAGTTTTTAATTATGAAGAATAAAAAAAACAGATATCTTTTAAAAAAAACACATTAACAAATTCCTGTTAACAGCGACCCCAATCTACATATTTAAACATTCTTTTAATTGTTTTAATTTTTTTTAATTAAAGTCTTTATAATGAAAATTTTTCTAAATGAAAAATTAAAGAAATTTTCCGTTTTAGAAATAATAAAATATCATCAGTGTTTACAAACTTGTTTTTGAAAAAATTGAACATTATAATAATTTATGATATCATATGAAAGTAGGCAATTTATAAATTTGCATCTAGTAAAACAGAACCACAGATATATTTTCTGTTTTACCCAAAAATTTTTAAATGGTTTTACCAGGTAAAATAGAAAATATATCTATTTACGCTCAATTGCAATAATTGCATTGTTCAAGCAATAATTGCACAAATTCACAATTATTATAAAAAATAAAATTACTTGAATTGAAATCATCCTTCCATATAATTTATAATTTTATGGTATTTTTTGTATTTTTGAATTATTTCGGCTATTATATTTTTTATATTTAAAAATTTGGAAAACACTTACAGGTGCATAGTTTATAAAACGGCCGCTGGAACTACTACCCAGACTGCCGCTAGATATCGCTGCTTCGCTTTAAGGGAGTGATCGCAATAGGAAATTTGGACGCCATTTTGGTTACAAAACGTCAGCTTGCCATTTACTTTAGTAGTTTGAAATGACGTTATGTATTGTTTTTATAGTATATTTTGCTATAATAAAGGACGTATACAAATATATAATTTATTTATAACAATATATTTGCATATAATAAGCGGTTATCAATTTTAATAATAATTTAATTATTATTATTTTGATAATTTTGCATGGCGGAGATTTTCGCGTTTCACCACTGCCGGGAATTTCTTTCTACGGAGGATTTTCTGTCTATTAAATTATTAATAGAAGGCAAAAATCGACCAAATTGGAAAATATGAAAGCGTGATTGTATCCAACAACTGTGGTTTGCAGTGGAACCGAATTGCATTTTGACTTGGGTTGTGAATCTACATCTGGCGGTGCATTCAGTTGTACATAGAAGTTCACCTGAAATGTTATAGAGTTAGTAAACAACAAAGGGTTTGGTTTTGTAAGCGATGCTGCTGAATATTCTTTTTTTGGTGACGAGATTTTTTCCAAGTTTAGAGGTTAAAGTATACTTCAGCTTTAAAAATTGATTTTAAGAGTCTCGCACGTTTCTTTTTGATGCTTGTACACTTCTTTTTAATGTCTGAGACCTTCTTCCTTGAGTATATTAATCTTTTTCTGCCTCTTCGGGGCATTTTCCAATAAACTAGTAAAAGTATATTATAAATATACATTGAATTTTTGAAATTAAGCATCAATACAAGTCTGAATTTGAATTACAGCATTAGTACTTAAAAAAAATTCATTCATTGGATTTTTTTGATTGAAGTCTATATAAAAGAATATAAAAGTAATTAAAAATGGCTACATGTTTTTTTGTATATTTCAGCAATAATAATAATAATTCTGTGCTACTATAATTTTGCAAACATGTAGCCAATAGAATAATAAATTACTAGCAAAAAATATTCTTATTAAAAATAGCCGTTTATTTATTAACTTAACAATATTAACTGATTTTATTCTACTCTTTAAGTTACATCCATAGTTATAAGTTATATATTTATAATGAACTTTTTACAACTTTTGATATTTTTAGATGAAAAGGAAATTAAATGTCGAATGGATGACAAGTTTCTTTTCGGATTTTTGAACGCTAAAGAGCTTGATCCAGAAAAATCTCTAGAGTTACTTAAGAATTACTATTCGATTAGAAGAAATTATCCAGACATTTACAAAAGTCTTCTTCCATCCAAATTAGAACATGTCTTAGGATTAAAAGTAATGCAATTTTTGCAAAATCAGGATCAAGATGGGCGATATATCTTCATTGTACAATTGAGTAAGTGTCGATAGATTTATTGTAGTGGAGAAAGTAAGTGATGCTAGCCAATAGGCCATTACTAGCCAAATGTTTTTAATAATGTTGCTGCTAAAATAAAAATATAACATGGAAAATAATTTAAAACACTACTATAGTCGTAATAACTTTCTTGACGATTCAGCGATTTCTGTAATGTAGTAAGCCAATGAGAAAAATCTGATATATTGCACACTATAGGATATGTCGAATTTTTAGCATACAATAACTAATTGTTTTAATTTAACACAATCTATATTAATTGTACAGTAATTCTTTTAAATATATTGCTAGTTTAGCAAGATGACCAACCCAAAGCGAAGTTATATACCATTGACTGAATTTGATAGATTGCCAAAAGACAGCATGTTAAAGTACTGGTTTACAACCTTGGGGAAAACATGCGGAGATTTGGGATCCGAGAATTGAATTCAATCTTCCAGATGATAATTCAATACTTTATTGCGCAGCTATACGGCTGATGGATTAGGCAATTCAATATGAAATTAAATCCAATCAAAGAAGATGGCAGTATTATACATTTAACCTGCAATTTTTTATTATATCGGTTGACTAAATAGTACGAAACGAAAGCTTCTCCATCTAATATAACATTCATTTTTTGCTTAGGTGATATCAGGATTTGAATTTATGAGGTTGTATAGGCGTAAGGAGAAATTAAAATTTATCATCTTTGAATTACTAATATAAAATTATTTGTGTAATTTTAAAATTTATAATCGTTAACATAGAGTCGGCCGGATTGGCCGCGTGGAAACGCTTTGGCTTTCCACTCTGGAGGACCCGGGTTCGAATCCGGGTCCAACCCCTTGAAAATATTTATCATGGGGTCTGGGCCCTGTCCGTCGATCCCCTTCCTCCACAATCCGGCTGACCCCTCCGCAGAGGTGGGCAGCCTGTTGAAGGGCTTGTTTCGCCTCGTCACATAGTATTCTACCTGAATGGAGTGTGGCGTCATCTGTTAACAAAAAAAAATAAATAAATAGAAAATAAGATATAGGAATATTTTCGTTTTCAATTGTATTAGCATAGAATGAAAGAAATAAATATTGGTATATATTGTATTAAAAATGTATCTTTAACTACACTTGAAAACTGAAACTGAAAGTGACGCAACTTCATGTTTGTCCTCCAAATCTTGGCCAGAAACTCACCTGAAAGTACAGTATAAATAAATTTAACGTTTCAATTTCAGGGGAAATAAATATTGGTATATATTGTATTAAAAATGTATCCTTAACTACACTTGAAAACTGAAACTGAAAGTGACGCAACTTCCTCTTTGTCCTCCAAATCTTGGCCAGAAACTCACCTGAAAATACAGTATAAATAAATTTAACGTTTCAATTTCAGGTCTAACTACGTAGCCAATCAGAGTTTAATATTCGGTAAATAACATGGCGATGCTCAGACCAAGAAAAATTTTCGATTCAAGACTTTTAGCTTCTACGCATTTAATGCTATGAATTATTTTATAATATAGCTATTATTATATTAATAGCTTATTATTATTAATAATAATAAGCTATTATTTTATTAATTTCTTTCGTGTTTTAAATCAAATAGATTATACGACTCTTAGGAAAAGTAATGATTTATAATTTTGATGTTTACTTCTTAATTTACTGCACTTGTTGTTGTCGTAGTTTAGACAAAATGATGAAAGAATGTTGTAAACAATTGTAGTAAACGAAGGAGAAACTGATTTAGAATTACATTTATAAGTCCGAAAATACAACTTTCTTTGTAATTTTTTTCTTGTTTATTATAAACATATGTCATTAAAAAGTTTATGGGCTGCAGTAGGCACAAAATTTGGACTTGACGATAAGTTTTCCTAGATTAATGTACGATACTGTAGATCGGTTGTCTTATAGTTTAATGTAATCAAAGTTTTTTAAAAGAGAAAATGGAATAGAACAAAAATGGAATGTACAGAAGGATAGATATAACAGAAAGAGGAAAAAATAATAAGTAATAAAAGTGGTTGAGGACTAACTGATATTTACAGACCAGCATGGGAGAAGTCGCTAAAAATAAAAAATAAAAAAGCCCTCAGATCATCCTCCGTCTTGGTATATGGACACTATAGTAAATGGTGCTGTAAAGGTCTGTCGAATTGTTTATGTTGATGTGGAGCTTAAGCAAAAACTGAAAGCAACCTGAAACATAACTTTGCTCGTTTCAGTTTATGTTATCAGTTTTAGTTTATGTTATCAGTTTCAGTTTTCTGGTGTAGTGGATTCCAGGCCTAAATTTCCATAAGAAATAATTAACTAATGATTAGCAAGTATAATATTGGAATAAACATTTATTTCATGTTGGAAATTTTTAAAAATAATGAAAAAATAATATTGATATGTTTTAGTGTTACGATTTTTAAAATATAGGCTATTATATACTTCATTTTTATATTTTAATATAAATACATAATAATTCTTATTGACTATTAAAAGTTTTGATCATTTTTATCATAGGTAATTGGGATACTTCCGTAGCAAATGCAATAGATCTGTCTAGAACTATGCTGTTACATATGGATTTTCAATGGAATTTTTACAATATTCAAGATCATGGAATGGTTTTTATTATAAATGCAGCGGGATTGTCATACAGACATTTTTTGCAAATAACTCCAAGATTAATAAATGCTATGATTAGCATTATATTTGTAAGTATAACAAAAAATTAAAATTATCCAGAAATACTAAAAAATATTATAACATGTTACATTTTCAAAACAGAAATCTTCATCATATGAATTATGTTTCAAAGAAATTCATTTTGTTAATATGAACATAATAATGAAAGCACTATTGCGTATTATTATTCCATTTTTATCACCTGAATTAAGACAGAGAGTAAGTAAATTCCATGTAAAATCTGTTAAAACCATAATAATTTTTATTCATCTTACTTTTAAAATTATTAAATATATCAATTAATAAATTTATAAATAATTTTTTTAATAAGTTTCACTGCCGAAGACCTCTGGAAATCAGACCTTTCTAACGGTACCATACTTATAGAAATCGGTATAGTGTTTCGACTGAAAAAGGGACATCCAGCCAGCAGTCAGCCAGCCAGCCACGTTTGACTATTAATATATATGATTGTTTCCATGCTTTTACGAATGCATAAAAATGATTATCAATATTTGATGTCAGTTTGTTCCCTATGTATTTACGCAGCATTTCAGTTATCAGAACAACATTTTCACATCACTTTTACTGGAAAATAAGATTCTATCGATCATCATTTAGCCATAGGCAGAAGCATTTTCGACTATCGATATAAATATGTACATAATATAAATACGATATAAATATATTAGATATATGTTCGAAAATTGGTTAATTGTGAAAATTCAACGTTGTAATACATAGAAAATATTCAGAAAAGTAATAGTAGAACAGGACATTTATCACTGATTATGACGTGTTGGATATATTGATCAATCCGATAATCATATATTTCAAAATGATTTCCGGATTGATCAATGAACTCAATGTCACAGGATGAAATTTATTATTCTTTCTGGCGCACCATCATTACGATACACTGGCTTATCAATAGTTGATATATAAAATATATACAATGTATCACTTAATTGTGACGCTATAGTGAATAATATTATAAAAGTGATTTTACGATCAAGTTATCGTTGCAATGAAATAATTATTAGGAGGAGTGTTGGCCGAATTGGAGGCAAGGAAATGTTTCGGCACTCTACTCTGGAGGATTGGTGTTTGATTCTCTAGTCCCATCTTTTCGAAAATTTTTTCGTAGGATCTGGGCCTGACCGCTATATAAACTTCGATCATATAGTAGAGATGGGCAGAGTTGTAAAGTTTATATAGTCGTTTTGCAGTGAGTTTCCCTTTTGGAGTTGTTATAGCCCCTTTATGTAGTAATTATAATTGAATGGAAAGTCATGTGTTAACAAAAATATAATTAACAAGAGATGCCTAGCTAGGCACCTCTTATCAATTTTGTCAGTGGTTTCTTATTTTGAATTTTAACGTCTCAATAAAATTTTACCATATACAATGAAAATTTGAGATATTTAATAGTTAATATTATGTTACTGTGTTATAGTATTAGATTAAGTGTTTTATTTAATTTAGGATCCGTTGTTATTTAGCGGACCTCTTCGAAGAAATATGGATCCTTTTAATCAACACGATGAAGAAACGTTATGGAAAGTCTTGGAAGATGTAAGTAATTTTAATTTAACTCCATAACTAGTTATTATTACTTGCTGTTTTGTGATCTGAAAGTAATAATGTATGAATTAATCACAACTTATCAGAAATAAAAAATATTGATTTTTTTGCTCTAAATTTATGCTAATAATAAATTCATTATTTAAATGACATACAATGAATTAATTTTACTCGTCCAAGGTGCAACTGAAAGAAGTAGTACGAAATCTAAACGGTGGTCTATACGCCGAACTGTCAGAAGGAGGTAACAACTTCAGTGTTGGGCAGAGACAACTGATATGTTTGGCCAGAGCGATTCTCAATCGGAACAAAATTTTGGTATTAGACGAAGCAACAGCTAATATTGATAAAGAGTAAGCTATTATAATTAAATACTTTTAAAACAATTTTAAATATTTCATGTAAAGTGAAATACAATTATTCATTTTGTTATATCTAAATCTACGTGCGATACTTTGAATTCGAGTATTATTATTAAAAATTAGTCATCAAAATTAAATGATTACTTCCAAATTATAATAGTGATGATGATCATCATATATCATTCAGGATGAAACTATAATGGTAGCACAAGCTACATAGACATGATTCCTTAGATAAAAACAAATAAAACATTGCAAAACTTTTTCCTCCGTAAGAAGGACCTCAATATCAAGATTTCTGAATCATTTTGTATAGATATGCTGTCAAGTGCTAAACAATCCTACACATTAACAATGAGAAGGCTAGACGTTGTCATCACCGATTTTCTTCAAACTTGGCACATTAGTAGAGGATCGTAGACACAATAAGATCTTAAAGTAATAAAGTGCAACTCTCAAGCATTCACACAAAAATCGCATTTAAAAACATTAGTAGAGGATCATAAACATAATAAGATCTTAAAGTAATAAAGTGCAACTCTCAAGCATTCACACAAAAATCGCATTTAAAGTTTTCTTAACAACTTATATATTAATAATTTTAACTCTTTTCGTCTATTCTGTAATGGGGTAGTGGTTAGCGTGGGCTTCTTGTAAGTTATTTGGATCGCAGTTCGAGTCTCCGTAGAATTTTTTTTCCTTCCATATTTTACTGTATTTTATATTTCTATATTAATATATAAATTACTTAATATTTATTATAATATTATTTACCGTTAATTTCGTGCATATTGTGGAACCTTGGAACGAGATATTTCTTTCATGTGCTATAGTAAATGCCGTTTAAATTTGTTTTATACAGTAAGACCCCGTTTAACGCGGGGTATACGTTCCAAGGTAACAAAGCGCTAAATGAAACAGCGTTAAACGAGGCCATTTCAACACGTAAATAATAAGGATAGGTTAAAAAAGACAGTGAATAAAAAATATATACATAGTATTTTTTTATTTTATTTTGTAACATGTATTATTACTATTGTATTTCATTAATTACAGGCATTTTTATTGCTAATATCGATTTGTATTCTTAAACCATTCATGAAAAATTTCTTAAAATTAGAAAATTAAAAGTTTTAAGTACGAAAAGCAGATATCAAATTGTAGTAAATTATAAACAACGAAAAATATTGATGAAAGAAAAACGTTCATCCATTCATGAAAAATTTCTTAAAATTAGAAAATTAAAAGTTTTAAGAACGAAAATCAGATATCAAATTGTAGTAAATTATAAACAACGAAAAATATTGATGAAAGAAAAACGTTCTAACTTCAAGGAAACTATAGTTATGAAAAATATTGATAAAAGAAAAACGTTCTAACTTCGAGGAACTATAGTTTAAAGTGGCAGCATTTAAATTAAAACTAAAATAGGATAATTGTTATTTTTATTACTATAAAATAATATTGATGACCGATCATAAATATGAACTCTGCAGCAGACTTTCGTATATACTGCATTGCACTGATATCAAACCCACTGTGAGATGGCATAGGAATATCAATGTAACAAATTCTTGCAATTTTGGATTTATGCAAGAATAACGGTTTGAAAAACCACGCCAAAGTGAATCAATAAAAATATAGAATTCGAAAAAACCGTGTTATATCAAAACAGCGTTAAGCGGTGTCTTACTGTATGTGTGTATGATATGTCATCCTGCAACATGCACTATTTCAAAAGAATGAAATGAATAATAAATTTATAAAATAAAATACTTTATGCTTGTAATTTATTATTATTTGATGATAGTCCAGTGGTTCTCAACCTTTTTTCTGTTGAGGAACACATTTTAATATTTTAATTCTCAACCTTTTTTCTGTTGAGGAACACATTTTAATATTTTAAAATTTGGCAGCCGCCTAAATATTTTAAATAATAATTTAGATTTAACAACAAATTTTTATTATCTAAATATTTTAAATAATAATTTAGATTTAACAATAAATTTTTATTAACTAAATCTAAATTATTATTTAATATATTTAACAACAAATTTTTTTAACATCTAAATTATTATTTAAAATATTTAACAACGAATTATTAATCACAGATTATTATATTTATTCTTATTTATTACATTCAGATTACAGACATAATTGTACATCTGATCATTAAATGGCAGTCCTTATTAAGTTATAGTGCCACCTGCGGATTTGTCTTTTTAGAGAAACTATAATTTTAATTTAATTTTTATTCCTTCATTTTTAAATTATGAATAAGGAGAAAGTTTTTTCTCGTTAAATTTTTCTAACGATACCCTAGGAATCGGTACAGTGGTTCGACTGCAAAAGGATATCTAGCCAACCACGTTTCTCTATTAATATATATGATTCATACAATTACATAAAAACAATTCATTGTTAATTTTTCGCGGCACACTAATGTGCCGCCAAATATAATTAATAAAATATTAATTATAATTATTATTTAACTGAAAGACTAGTCCAGTGGTTCTCAACCGCTGTGCCGCGGCACAGCGGTGAAATAATATAATAATAAATATTAAATAATTTATATATTAATATAGAAATATAAAAAACAGTAAAACATGGAAAGAAAAAAAAAATTCTAGCGCGCCTCGAACTGCGACTCAACCAACCTACCAGAGCCCACGCTAACCACTACGCCATTACAGAACATATGATTAATGCTAAAATTTTTGATGTATAAGTTGTTAAGAAAATTTAAATTCGATTTTTGCGTGAATGGTTGAGAGTTGCACTTTACTACTATAAATTTTATTGTGCCTATGATCCTCTAATAATGTGCCATGTTTGAAGAAAATCGGTGAAAACAACATCTGGCACACTTCTTTAAAAAACAATTTTAGTTGCGACCCTGTAGCATAACATGGAGTTTAACCTGATCGCTGTGTAATTTATTACGAACGCAGCATAAAGGAAAGCTCTTATTATAAATAACAAATTATGTGCTATAACACATTATAATTAAATATAAATATAATTGTAACTTCAAAAATAATAATAATAAATTAATCAGATAATATATAGAATTAAAATGAATAACCTTAGAGAAAGTGGTGTTTCTCATCTTATATTACATAGAGATTTTATTATATATACAGTATAATATATATATATATACTGTATTGTGATAGTTTTATCGATGTTTGGTAGCTTATCTTTTATAAAATTTATTATTTCAGTTGAAAAAGTTTTTAATTCATAAAAGAACTGTTAACTTAAATGTATACATAAAATTATTAATTTTTTTCGATAAAATATTGTATTTCATTCAAATATAAGCGAAAAATAATATTTTATATACTTTTTGTTAATAATTTAATGCTTTTAGTATATAGAGTTGCAAAACATTAATTTTTTCAAACGTAATATAAATTTCTTCTAAATTGTTAGCTATATTCAATTTTATATCAAATGAAATTTACTAAAATGATTTTTCAATAATTCAAACAATTGAGATGAGAGGATGTGAAAATGATCCACTAGAATATCAAAAAAAAATTTTTTTTCAAAGAAAGAAGCATTTCTTTTCTCGTTTTACGTTGCTTTCCATGTTTATCTGGCATCAAATTGAAAACTTTTTCGAAAGTAATAACTAGTTCTCATATCTATGTTGATCCTTTCAGTGATGAATTCCCGATGTACTGTACCTATGAATGCAAATTTCTTTCATATTTTATCAACATAAATTAAAAAGACATTAAAAGTTTTATGAAGTCCAGAACTAACTGGGATTCCCACGTCAGTTTCTGACACCAAGGGCACTTCAAATGAGATGACGCATGGGTTTGGCGGTCTGAAATCCAGAAAGAGAATGGAAATACTTGGAAAGTAACGAACACTACACCCTCTCCTTAACAATACAAACAAGTATTTATTAGACATAGACGGAGGAAAGAGTATAATAAAAGGAAATGAGACAGTCAAATTTTGATGCGTATCAAAGAAAAGGGGGAGGGCGAATGCCAAAACGTTGGCATATCGCGGCCCACGGTAGACTTACCTGGAGAGACTGACTTCTGTCCTTGCTCTCTAGCCTATCTTCTCCCTTCTGAGACCTTCTTTGACTATCAGTGGATTCTCTTGGTCTGGATTTTTTCCTGTGCCTGTCCGTTCCTTTCCTTGTTGTCTGCAAATTCTTCCCCCTTTCTCGGGCCTCGTCATACTTATACCCGAAGGTAGAATTTTTACGGGGATATCAGCTGGTCTCAGATCGGGTGGTCTTTCCTTTGTTTTTTCCGGCAGGCGGTGAATTTCCTTTTTTTTTTTCTTTTCGCAGAGCATTCAGAAAACAAGTCCTCTCCGTAAGTAGCGCGTGAGTGAATTCGGGTGGAGGAATATTGTTAATTACATCTTCCCGACGGGAAAGATTTGATGGTTCCCATTTGCTTTAAGTTTTACAATGAACTTAGCCAGTCGGCCGGATTTTGCTGCGTGGAAACGCTTCGGCTTTCCACTCTGGAGGACCCGGATTCGAATCCCCTGTCCCACTCCATGAAAAATTTATCATGGGGTCCGGGCCCGGCCCGTCGATCCCCGTCCTCCACAATCCGGCTGACCCCTCTGCAGGGGTGGACAGCCTGTGGAAGGGCTTGTTTTGCCCCGCCACATAATATTCTACCTGAATGGAGGGTGGCGTCATCTGTTGACAAAAAATGAACTTAGCCTGGTTGCACCTTAACGTCTATTTAGAGTATCGAGCTGTAAAGCAATACAGAATATTTCTTTTTAAAATGTACAATAAAACGAGAAAAAATATAAACAAAAAAATACATTATTATAAATATTTAAATATATATATTATAAAAAAATACAATATAACATAAAAAGGAAAAGGGGGATGAGAGCTTTCTGAACTCCACAGTATACTGTTACAGTGATTTCATCCATAGAATGCGACTACCAAAGAATATTTGAGTTTAATTTTCAATAAAATGTTTTTCAGTAATCAATCAATAATTTAGTTTCATTTCTATTTATTGTTCTCAAGAAGAGATATAAACTTCATTACATAATTTATTTTCTAATCACTGGAGATCTCTAATTTATGATTCAACCATTATGATCGTATCTAGAAACCGTCATGATCTTGGAACCTGATTTTCCATACATGCAATGTTATATATGAAGGTTACATTTCCTTACCATCAGAACTCAGAAACAAAGATGTTAAACATATTTCTTTGTTTTCATTTTGTGCATTTTCCAGGAAGGATCCAATCCTGGAACAGGCTCGTTGAATCCCATCTTTCAACCTTCCGGTTGATTCCACGATAGGTGTTAGAAAGTATCTGGTCTGCTATAAAAGGGCCACTGCTAAAAGTATCCACTTGCAGTTTAATAAAAATTAAGATAAGCAAGTTACTGTTGTGGGTTTTCCAGGCCAGGAAACGGAAATGCAGAACAACAGGCGTTAGACCTAAGAGTGGTCAACAAAGCGCGCCCGAGGTAAGGACGGCGAAAGTGTTCGACAAAACTGGACTAAGAACAACATTGAATGTAAATTCAACAGCTTCTTTATTAATTGCAAAAGAGATTCAAATTTTACAGTCGTTGTTACCGACAAACAAAGAGAGAGGTACCTTATAATAATCACAGTTGTGTAGTTGAAAGAAAACGGTAGCACGTTTAAACAGTCTTTAGTCCTTTCCTTTTTAACAGTCTTTAGTCCAAGAACGTAGGCACCAACCAACACTTATCAGAAGAAGGCTTCTATTAGATTCAGTTAAAAGAGAAGACCTTTCATCCTCCCTAATATTCCAAAATATATTATAACGCGTACAAACGGGCACAAGTCGGAGACTAGACGAGACGACGTTCGATTAAACAGAGAAATAAAACTAGACAACAAGACAAAATGAGACTTCGAACCAAAAGCCACGACCTGAATTGTTCTTTTATTCTTTCGACTCCTTTCTCACCTTTCCCGGGGTCGATTATTATTTTAACTTACATAACTTCCAGATGGATCAGGTATCATTCGTTGAAACGTTACCTGAATAAACCATCTTAAATTTATTATATTCCGAATGACACTGAAACAAACTAATACATCCTGTTATTAAACTGCGTCATTAAATTCACATTTCTCAACTCGTCTCCGCTCGGGGGTTTGCGATCTCTACACTATCAAATATTAGCTATTACTTTTAACCGTTATTTAAAAATCATTTGCTAACTACTGTATAAAATATCCAATCCAATACTATATCTTGGATCCAATTATGAAAAGTTCACATCTGTGATAAAGCTAGTACAGTAGGTAAATCGATGCCTGGACCCAATCAAATCAATAAAAATTTTTCAGAAAGATGGAATCCAAATTCTCTGCTTCCGTGCATTTAGGAATATGTCAAACCTGGACCTCTAAAGAATATGATTGTATGAGATCTGAAATTAAATATGAATGCTGCATAGAGATATATTTCCATCCTGGTAAAAAAGCGGCCATGCAGTGAATTACTTCCATTATGGCAAATCATTGAGTCCGGCCTTTCGTCATAAAAATCATTATCAAAATCCAGATCGTTGTAAGTCGGGAACTTTCCATATTCCTAAATTGTTTCTTTAAAATAAAATATATTAAAAAATAGAAGAATATATCGAAGATTCTCAAACGACTCACAATAAAGTGGATTGGAACAAAAATTGAACTTAACTGTTTTCCAATGTATTGAAGAGAATAAATTATCATCAAATAATTTATTTTTTAAATATTAATGTATATTGAAGAGATAATAAAAGAGATTTTTTCGAAAATAGTTTAATTTTTTAATATTAATATTTAGAAATATTTTCAAGAAAATAATTCAAATATATAGGATTCCTTTTTCACATGAATTTTAAATTACTCTATTCTTTTGCTTGTGGATAGACCATTATCAACCCCTTGATTTATTAAGAGACAAGCGAAATTTAAACCCTGTTACAGGCGATTCATACCTGTCTAATACACTGTAGAAGACAGACATCAATAGAACAGCTCCAAATATTACGAATATAATTTCCAAGAGGAGGTGATTTCCACACTTTCAATTTAACAAATAAACTGAATTCAATTTTATTGTTAAGATATTTTGTTGAAAATGATGTTTTACTTTTACTATTTCCGTACGTAACAAAACAAGAAGAATGTGCATTTAATACACATTTGACTACAGCAGAGGATATCAACCTGTGGTAGTCAAATGACTACCACAGGTTGATATCCTCTGACGAGACATGTCTAGTGGTACGTGTATGATCCTGATTTCCTATTTCAATACCAGACAGATTTTCGTTAGTGGTACTAAAAGTTTTGAATTTTTATTATGGCGGTAACAATTATGAAAAGATTGAGAATCGCTGCACTACAGTATACCAGTATGAAGTAAAACCTCGATTTTATGGACCTCGATTTTACGTACTTCGGATTTTACGGACACCATCCCAAAAAATAAAATAAATAATATTAATACAATATTTGTATAAACTGTCTACAGTACTGTACTTGAAGTGACTAAGTACTGTACAGTATTATTGTATTGCGTGTAAAATAACGCACTCATTTATTGCATAATGCGTCATTTTTATTTTAAAAACTTACCTAAATTTAATATACCGTACATGTATGTAGGTAATTTAATTTAATTTAAAATACTCTATGTAAAATAATACAGTTTATAGGCATAAGTCACATTAATTAGTACAGGTATGTTGAAAATTCTAATCAATGTTTATAAAAAATTTTACTTCAATTTTACGGATTTTCCGATTTTACGGACTAGTCTTGCCTCCTATAGTCCGTAAAATCGAGGTTTTACTGTATATAAAATCAGAATTTCTGCTTAATTTTAATAATTCTATAATACATCACTAGATTGTGTAATAAATTTTATTAAAATTTAAAAAATAAATTAATGCTAAAAAATAATTTTATAAACAATCTAAAATATTTTCTTGTTTTATTAGAACGGATTCCTTAATTCAACAAACAATTCGAGAGAAATTCCATTCCTCTACTATTCTGACAATTGCTCACAGATTACAAACAATTATCGATTCGGACAGAATTATGGTAATTTCTCATTTAAAATAAATGAATAATTAATATTGCTCTTTAGTTTTATTAATATTGTTTGCTTTTCTTAATTATAACTTATTTTATAACAAAATTTCAAAATAAAACTTTTAGATTTTACAAGATGGAAGAATAGAAGAATTTGACGAACCACATAAACTGCTGAATAAGGAAGAAGGAATATTTTATAACATGGTGAGGACGACTGGAATGATGAAAAGCTTGCGCTCAGTTGCCGAGAAATCGAATGTAACGAAAAATAAAGAAGAAAAAAAATTGTGTGAGAAGTTGTAGCTGTATTAAATGCTGGATATGAAAATATTTTAATTCAGTAAAAAAAAAATAAATTATATGAATGACAAAATGCTATAATTGGATAAATCAGTAATATTTATCAATATCTAATATAACAGTAATAACAAGTTATAAGAATTTATTTTGTATGGCATGTTCAATTATAAAAAACAGCATACATTCACTGGAAAATATTTTATAACAACACTAATAACGTTTCGACCATTCCAGTTGCCATCATCAAATAAAAAGAAATTTCTTACTTTTATTTTATTCAAGATGGCTGAGTGCACGGTCGAAAACATTGTTATTGTAATAATTATATTATTACATGATATAAAATAAAACTTAAAATATATTCCTAAGTTAATCCCAAAACAGAGTTCAAATTTAATGAAAATTTATGATTCATTACCTGTTATGCGGAATTTTGTATTTTTTCATACAATATCTTTGTTAATAACATTAACTATATGGTATGTGCTAATAATTTCTAGTCAAAACAAATTTGGTTTGCTATCTAAATGAATTGTACTATTTGGAATTATGTTCTCTTTTAAGATTGATATGGAAAAATGGCAATATTAACTATATAGTATGTGCTAATAATTTCTAGTCAAAACAAATTTGGTTTGCTCTCTAAATGAATTGTACTATTTGGAATTATGTTCTCTTTTAAGATTGATATGGAAAAATGGAAGAAAATTGTTGAAGGTGGAGGAACTGTACTTGCAAAAATATTCTGTACAGAATAAATTATAATAAATCTTCAATTATATAATATGTTAAATAAAGGTTTTGGTTACGAGTTGATTTTATTTTGTATATACAGTATGTTGTAATTTAAATTTATCCTCACAGATGGTCAACAGACATTTGTCCGAAAGGACAATTCGCTGAATGAATATTCGGCCAAATGAAAATATGACATTTTTTGTTATTTTTATTTATTATTTGTTATTTTTTGTTCATAGTTGTATACTTTTGTAATGGTCCTCTTGCCGCACGTGTGCACCTAATGACAAGTGGTTATTTATGCTGTTGTTTGTCAGCCTCCCCTGCATTCCTCTCATTCCTTTGCTGTGGTGTGGGAGCGTGGGAGAGGAGATCGGGATTGACGTCATTTCATTTTGGCGCAGTCGACAGGATCTCAACCCGAATATCATCGAATATCGGGAATTACGACATAATCAAAACCCAAGCAGATCAACCGATACCAAAATGGCCGGAAGGCGAAAACGACAGCCTTCACCGAAGTCCACCGCTCCACTGACTATGGATGCGTTGACGTCAGCAGTAGCAGAAATTACAATTAATATGAGGCGACTCATACAAGAAGAACGCGACGGACTACGGACCGAACTACTAAATGAACTCAAAGGACTCACCAAATCCCACGGAGGTGTGGACAACGAAAGGACCGGTGAGGTCATCGACAACGACTCACCAGGTAGGGCAGTCTATTCTGAATCGGCGACGCCTGTAAAGGACGACGAAGATGAACACAAATTATATCGTTTCGTTCGGAGCAAATGGTCGAACGATTCAGTGGTAGCGAATCGACGATAGAAGCCCGATCGTGGCTTGATGTATACGAAACAATGGCAGATGAATTAACGGAAAAACAGCGCATCAAAGCACTAGGATCTTATCTTACAGGAGACGCACTTACGTGGTATTCGCATGAAGTCGCAAAACAGAAGATAACCTGGCAAGAAGCAAGTCGGAAATTCATCGAACGTTATGGAATTACACACGTCTCAGCAACCGTAACCGCCAGTAAGCGAACGATGACAGCTCCTGATACCGTACAATCGTACGCCCAAGAAAAGGTGAGACTTCTGCGTTTAGCTGGCGTTCCACCTGAGAGCGCTCTTGACTTGTTGACCGACGGAATGCCACCTGCTTATCAGGACGTTTTATATGCTAGAGAACCGAAGACCTTCAACGAGTGGTTAGCAGTTGCTCTGAAGTTGGAAAGCCGACGAACGATGTCACACTCCTGTGCGGGCGACACGCTGACCGGGCTGTCGATAGCAAGGGATACCAGTAGATTAAGACCTCGCAGAGCCGGATCACCTCCACCTCCAACACCGTGCCGCTACTGCAAAAATCGAGGTATCAATGCTTACCATTGGCATAGCAAGTGCCCAAATCGTAACAATGCTGTTAATAACCACGAACTTTCCAAACATTTGAATGTCGACCGCTCGACTTTCAATAACGAAGACGGAGGGGTACCAAACTTTGAAGACGACAATGAACCACCACGCGTGTATTTAAACTCGCAGAGCGGTCTGCACTGAGCTTCATTTACTTTGACGTCTTCGGTAATAAACGCAGAGCTCCTGCCTTCCTCGACACAGGAAGTACGATCAATGTAATCTCTGTGAGAACAGTGTCTGAACTAGGTCTACAGGCAACGAAGACGTCAATAATCGTGAGTACCTTGAGTGGGTGCTCGAAAAGTACAGGCCGCATAGAGGCGAAGCTCACTATTGGAAATGAAAACTAATTCAGTTGTGCTTCATGTTTTCGAACATTTAAGCCACGATATCCTCATTGGAGCACCGGACGCTGGACTATTCAATCTCGTCGCTGACCTACGTACCAAAACACTGAAACAGATCGCGGAAGGAAGCATAGAAGTCGTTAACATGCAAGAAAGTGAAGAAAAGCGGAAAGAAATCGGAGAGCTCGACGATCATCGCATCTTTGCCAGAGATAGAAACGATATTGGACGAATAAATGGTGCAGCGCACCACATTCGCATACCACCTGGAACTGCACCAATCAGTATTACTCCATATCGTCAGTCGTCACCGACGAACGAATTAATACGCAAGCTGGTGAGTGAGATGTTGGCTGCCGGCGTCGTACGACCGTCGGTATCCCCTTGGGCCTTCCCGGTCACGATAGCGAAGAAGAAGGACGGATCACCACGATTTTGCGTTGACTATAGGCGACTTAACGCCGTGACTATAGACGAACACACTCCACTGCCACACATCGATGACCTTCTGAACCGAGTCGCAAATGCCCGCGTATTCTCACTCCTTGATTTAGCCTGGGGGTATTGGCAGATACCGCTACATCCTGAATCCATTGAAAATACATCCTTCGTAACGTCCGACGGACAATATGAGTTCACGGTGATGCCGTTCGGCTTGAAGAATGCCCCCTCATCATTCCAATGTATCATGCGGAACGTGCTTCGCAAATTTGCAGGACGAGGAGTAGAAAATTATCTTGATGACATCGTCGTCTATACGGATTCCAGGAAGGAACACGAGTCGCTACTCCGAGAATTTCTTGACGAATTATTAAGCTCAAACCTTCGTCTCCGCAGAGAGAAATGCATCTTTTATGCCGACAAACTCGAATTACTGGACATGTCGTCTCCCATCGAGAAATATGACCAGCAGTTGCTAAAATCAAAGCCGTCGCTGAATTTCCCACGCCTACGAACGTAAAGGAGCTACAATGATTTGCAGGGCTCGCCAATTACTATCGCTCCTTTACCCCGAACTATAGCAAGATCGCCGCACCACTCTATCGCCTCACTCGCAAAGGACAGCCCTATAGCTGGAACGAAATGCAGGAAAATGCATTTAAAGAGTTAAAAAGACAACTAACAGCACTACCCGTATTGGCGCCATTCGATTCAACTCTCCCGACTACCCTCACCACCGACGCTTCATCAGTAGGAGTGGGAGCCGTACTCGCTCAGCGAAACAAAAAGGAACGGATCACGTCGTAGCCTACTATTCGCGAAAGTTTTCTGACACAGAATCAAGATACTCAGCAGCTGATCAAGAATGTTACGCAGTAGTTCTCGCCGTTAAACACTTCCGATACTATCTAGAAGGAACCCATTTTGACATATACACTGACTGTTCGGCACTCAAATGGCTGCTTAGCGTCAAAGATACGAAAAGCCGCTTATTCCGATGGTCCTTGAGCCTGTCTACGTATGATTATACGTTATACCACCGGCCGGGTGCTTCTAATAGGGTAGCCGACGCGCTCTCTAGGAGCCCCGTAATGATGACCAACGTTTGGGGAGAATACGCACAGGAAGATGGTCCTTGAGCCTGTCTACGTACGATTATACGTTACACCACCGGCCGGGATACGCACACGAATTAGCTTCGTACGATATTCGTCTGCCAATAGTAGAAAGGGGAGACAAAACGTATGTACAAACCCGTCATGGAGAGAAAATTCTTGTCCCACCATCGCTACGAGGACAAGTGTTAATTGAATCACACGATGATAACGGCCACCCGGGTGAAAGGCGAACAAAACACATTGTATGCAACACATATTGGTGGCCCGATTGGACGGAGTACGTCCGATCATACGTTCGAAGCTGTCAAGGAATTAGCTTCGTACGATATTCGTCAGCCAATAGTAGAAAGGGGAGACAAAACGTATGTACAAACCCGTCATGGAGAGAAAATTCTTGTCCCACTGTCGCTACGAGAACAAGTGTTAATTGAATCACACGATGAAAGGCGGGTGAAAGGCGAACAAAACACATTGTATACAACACATATTGGTGGCGCGATTGGACGGAGTATGTCCGATCATACGTTCGAAGCTGTCACGCTTGCCAGGTTGTCAAACCACTGAATAAGCCTCGTCCAGATCTGCTGCAACTCATCGAAACACCGGCAGTGCCAAATAAAATATGGGCGATGGACACTATCATTATAGGCTCGGATGCCAGAAATACAGCCGCCAAGTACGTACAACTAATCGTCGATCATCACAGCCGCTATGTTTGGGCTTCAGCGACGAAAACGAATACCGCCGCAGCAGCTATTGGTGTCCTTCGAAAAGCAATAGCCGAGATGGGGAAGCCCGAGAAACTTATCGTTGACAATGCCACGAATTTTCGCTCCAATCGTTTCCGAAACTTTGCATCTACGAATGGGATACGGATCTCTTATATCTCCACCTACCATCCGCACGAACGGCCTCTGCGAAAGGACGAATGGAACAATTATTCGACACCTAATCTTATATCTAATCGATAATCCGAGCATCAGATGGCCGACAGCGCTTGGTTCCACAATTCGAACCTACAACTCGTTGACGCACACCGCAACTGGATTCGCGCCCGAGAGTCTCCATTTCGGGCGAAACCTCCCGAGAGATAGAAATATCGACGACATTCGAGCAGAGGCAACGATACGATCTAAACGACACCAAGAGAATCGCAAGGAGCGCTACGACGAACACCGTATCAGTTCGGACTTCCTTCCGGGCCAAAAGGTACTCGTAAAGGTACCCGAGAATCACCCGCATAATACCAAACTAAACGCCGCCTGGGACGGACCCTTCATAGTGATCGCCAAGATCGGACGGGAGATCTATCAATTGGAGCGAGTCTGAACAGAAAAGTACAGTGCGGATGTGTACCCTTCTCTTTTTTCTGATCATGCATCGAAATTGCGTCACTATTTCGAGCGCGCGAGGTAGTGCCTTCTGAAGAGAGTCTGAACAGAAAAGTACAGTGCGGATGTGTACCCTTCTCTTTCTTCTGATCATGCATCGAAATTGCGTCACTATTTCGAGCGCGCGAGGTAGTGCCTTCTGAGAAGAGAATCAAAAATATTATTCGACTTGGATGGATTTTAAAGTCGAGGGGATGTAACGGTCCTCTTGCCGCACGTGTGCACCTAATGTCAAGTGGTTATTTATGCTGTTGTTTGTCATCCTCCTCTGCATTCCTCTCATTCCTTTGCTGTGGTGTGGGAGCGTGGGAGAGGAGATCGGGGTGAGGGACTGTCATTCTCCCGCCGTTACGCTAACCGTTCGGCAGCATCTCACCTCTTCCTGTAACAACGTCTTGGATAAATTCGCATCTATCCATTTATGCGTTTGACGTCATTTCACTTTATTATTTTATTTATTCATTGTAATATAGTTTCTTTAAAGAGCAAATGATATAACGGCCCGCTATCTGATTTCGATTATACGTTACAGAAATTGTATGGCAATAGATAAATATGATAAGTTTTAGAGGACCCCTGCTATATATGATATTCATATTTTTTATATACAGGGTGAGAATCCCAAACCAAAATGTTTTGGACTGAGAATGTTTTGTATTTTAAATTTTTCTGGATTTTGGAAAACATGATACAGTGGAGTCAAAGAGAAATGAAAACATTCGCTTTCAAGCCTTTTTATTGTTTTTAACAATATGCAAGATGAACCAAAAATCAGGTACTATCTTAATGAAAATGGTCTAATTTGTTTTTTTTTTTTCTTTTGCAGACTTTTAAGATGAATACAGAAGAGCATATAGTAATAGTTATTTAGTGAGTAAATCCAAGGAAAGAAGTGCAATGAAAAGTTTGAAAGGAAATTCAAAATCAAGTAAAACTTTAAGATAAGACAATACCTGAACAAATTTAAATGAACAGATTATGGACAAGATGAAAGAAGTGAATGACCATGTATGGCAGAAAATAATATGAATACTCTGAGTTTAAATCAACAATGAAAATCCATGTATGTCTCTTCATGCAGCAACACACACATTCAATCTCCTCATTATCTCTGTCTGCTACTGTACAAAAAGAAATGCATGAATTTTCATTGAAGATTTGACTCATAGAATTCATGTTATTTTCTGCCATATGTGGTTGTCCATTTCTTTCATCTTGTCCATAACCTGTTCATTTGAATTTTTCACATATCGTCTTACCTGCAGGTTCTGCTTGCTTGAATTTTTTTCAAAAACTTTTCATCACACTTTTTACCTTGGATTCACCAGATAACTATTGCTACATGCTCCTCTGTATTCATATTAAAGGTCTGCAAAAACAAAACAATATATAAATTAAATCATTTTCGTTAAAATAATATTTTAATTTTGGTCCACTCTGTATAAATAACAATCAAAAATAAGTGGTCAGACACACCTCACACTGACAATATTGGCAATTTATTGAATAACAATAGTGAGCCATGGCTGTGCATGCATTATTGTAGCATTTTTCATGGTGAGTCATAATCCTATTCCAAATGCCTCCTTACTTTGAAAACAAAGTTACCGATTTTAGATGATTCACAAATTGCTTTTGAATTCCAGTCCATATAAAACAAAAACAACTAATAAGCAGTATAGTAACTTTAAATATTACCTAAAAAAATGTTTTCAGTTCAAACATAGCACAAGAATGTAAAAAGTTAAAACAAACATCAATAGAATATAAAAAAATGCTACTATGAAGACATTCTTAGTAAGGAAGTTTTATGAACATAATATTGACATCAAATGGAATGAAGCAAAAATAATTGCATTATGTAATACAGTAAAAGAGGGTTCCAGGAATCATTGGAAATTTCAGAGAGAGTTAAATATAAAAGCATAATAAATGATCAACTTAGTGAAAAGTTACCTGAGCCATGGGAATGTGTCTTAATAATTAAGTGTCATTTTAGTATTTATCATCTTATAACATGCTTATATGTTTACAATTATTATTGCTATAAATTTCTATATTTATTATGCTTAAAAGTATTAACCTCTCTCTCCATATATTAAAAAGTTTGTAAGTTTGTTTATTTAATATTTTATATCTTGTGGTACTTTGCTGCTTGTTATAATTGCAATTTTAAAAATGTCTTATAAAATTTTAATTCATTTATGAATTAACGTTCTAAACTTTTTTGTATTCTTGTACTGTATTTTAAACTGAAAATGGTTATGTTATAAGTAACTATTTTAACTAATTGATATGAATAATACTTGAGAATAACAGCACTAAACAGCAGTTGAAAATAATACTAAAAATGTAATGAAATACTCAATTATAATCAATGAACAAACAGGGGATAAACCATTTTACAAATTAATCAAACAAACAAGCCAAACTTCCCCTGGCGGATAAAGTTTATATAATAAACTTTATTCGTCAGGGGAAGTTTGGCTTGTTTGTTTGATTAATATGTAATGAAATGTTTTCAGATGGTTATATAGCAGCTGAAAATGTTTCATTAAAATTTTTAGTTATTATTTTCAACTGCTGTTTAGTGCTGTTTGTTTTATTGTTTAAAGACTGAAGTTACAGATTTTTGATTTCAGATTCAGAATACTCAATCTGTATTATATTTGATAGGTGTAGCCTTGTTTAGTGCTGTTTGTTTTATTGTTTAAAGACTGAAGCTACAGATTTTTGATTTCAGATTCAGAATACTCAATCTGTATTATATTTGATAGGTGTAGCATTTTCTGATATATTATCATATATAATAATAAAGCAATATGAATAGAAAATTTTCTATTTATATTAGAGACTATATTTTATCTAAAATAACACGAAATCATTTTCAGCAACTATGCTAAAGGGTAATATTAAAAAAAATTCAATTAAGAAAACTTTCCTACATAATCTTTATAGAAAAATTAAAATTTACTTTATTTTTGAATGTTTTAAACTTAGAGGAGACAAAACAAATTTCTTGATTAATCTTACATAATGACTAATGTACATTTGGCTTTTGTGTTGTGTTTTTATTAATCTTACATAAATTTACAGTAGGAAAAGGTTTAAAATAATTTAAGATTTTCTATTGTTTACAATAAAGGCCAATGTCCAATATCCCATGAGAGTCAGTAGTGCTGTTATTTAAAATAATTAACAATAGTTGGTTTATTTTTTTCTCAACATGAAAATTATCTGCAATTAATCATAAAATAATAAATAAAAGTCCTGATTTGGGATAGCATCCCAAAAAAGTGCTTTATAATAAATTTATTATAATAAAGCACTTTATAATTAAAAATCATTTTGGTTCAATGAATAAGTTTGTTGTGTATTAATGCTTGCATGAAGTTGTGAAAAAGTCATTATAGTTTCAATAGTTCAAACAGACTATTTTCAAATAATTACATATAGTTTTCGATGAATTGTGCTTATGACCTCTATAATAATTTATCATTGTTTTCATTTCACATAAATTAATATACATACTTAGTTCTTGTTAATATATGATAGATGGTTCTTGAAAACACTGTGTAAATTGGAAATGTGCAAAACAAAAGCTTTTTAACATGTAATTTTAGAACATTTCAGAAGAAAAAATAATATATGGCCTACATTTATCAATATCTATAATTAATGAGAATTATTAAAAGTCAGATTCAAGAATTTCTGAAGCTAAATCTAACATTATTAAGGAAGTCATTATTTTATTCCTTATACAGTGGTGCCTCGCAAATTGTCATTAATCCGTCGCTGAAGTAATGTCGAATTGCAGGACAATATTTTCCATATAAGACTATGTAATTTTGTCATTAATCCGTCGCTGAAGTAATGTCGAATTGAGAAACTGTCGAATTGCAGGACAATATTTTCCATATAAAACTATGTAAAATAGATTAATTCGTTATCGGTCCCCATCCCATTCCCCTAACGGCTAAGGTGAGAGAGATATACTATATTATTTACTTTATTATATGTGCTTTACGAGGATAAAATAGATTAATTCGTTATCGGTCCCAACCACTCCCCTAACGGGTGAGGTGAGAGAGATAACTATATTATTACTTTGTTATGTGTGTTTCACTATTGTACAAAAAATACAAAATACACTATTTACACAAACACAATTTATTAGCCCTTAGATGTTGAATGAAATCAATTTTTTACTTCGTAATTTATGTTGAACTTCGATTAATAAAAATATTAAAATATTTGTCCATAAAAATAAAAAATTGACAATTTCAGTTCTTTAAACTCAATCATGTAATAATGAATGAGAATTAGCTATGTTTTCAATTTGTCTTATTTCATTTTCTCTACAGAAAATAACAATGAAATTATTATTTCCTGTCGAATAATAAAAATATGCATTATGTTCATTATTATAACGTTTTTAATCAATTCATGTTTCTTAACAACTAATCGATAATTTTTGTATTCACGGTACAGTGGTACTTCGCAATTCGACACTAATCCGTCGCCGAAGTAATGTCGAATTGCGGAACAATATTTCCCATATAAGACTATGTAAAATAGATTAATTTGTCGACTTGCGGGACAATATTTCCCATATAAGATTATGTAAAATAGATTAATTCGTTGTTGGACCCCCATCTCACTCCCCTAACTAGTGAGTGAGAGAGATACAATATATTATTTAACTGTCGAATTGCAGGCATTTCCCATATAAGAAGACTATGTAAAATAGATTAATTCGTTATCGGTCCTCATCTCACTCTCCTAACGGATGAGGGGAGAGGGATACACTATATTATATCCCACTCCCCTAATGAGTGAGATGAAAGAGATACACTATATTATTTACTCCTACTCCCCTAACGGGTGGAATAGGTGAGATACACTATATCATTTACTTTATTATATGTGTTTTACTATTGTATAACACACTAAATTACAAAATACACTATTTTATACATAACAGAATTTATTAACCCTTGGATGTTGGAATGAAGTCTTCCAGCAGACACCCAAGCACCCATAATCTTCTCTTTCTGTTGCAAAACGTTGCCACAGTTGTCCTATGAACGCCATACTCGAGTTACATTTTAATTGTTCTACCTTTCTGCAATTTATCAACAATTTTTTTCTTCGTCTCTTTGCTCAATCAAATGTTCTTCTTTTCGCTACCTTTCTGCACTTTTTCTAAATTTTTTTCTTCGTCTCTTTGCTCAATCGAGTGTTCTTCTTTTCGGAGTTATTCTTCTGGTCAGTTCTCTTTGAACCCATCCTTACATTTCACTCAAAATTAATAATAATTACAAATTTTTTACTTTCTGAAAAATTTAGATTTGAAAATTAGCACAAACAACACGAGCAAACACCAAAGTAGACCAAAAAGAACAGACAAATAGCAAATGACATCACAGAATTCCATGCACGCGTATGCTCCAACCCGCGAAACTCAAATGACGAATTGCGATGCACCACTATATTACCGTAAATACAAAAATAAAAAACATAACTAGGTACCTCTTATTTATTTATTGCAAAGTAGGCTTTTGCGGCATTTAGAATTACACAAAATGTTATTATTTTTGCACAAGCAATGCACAATGCTTCGTGCATTGAAAGCGGATTTAATCCTATGTACTTCCACTGGCGCAGGTTGCAGCTTTAGTAAGAGAGATTTGTTTATCCTTGCGTATATTCTCTAAAGAAACAAATTTCTGCTGGCAAATATCGTTTTTAAACTAACCAATTTCTAATATTTAATTTATATTATATACAATTTTAATAGTTTTATTATTGGTTTAATTAACTGCAAAAAATGCTTAGATCCAGAAATTCATTATCAAATCTAGATCTCATGCTTTGGAAAATTTTCTTACTGGGTCTGGTCTAGATGTTGATCTCCCTACTGTACAGTTTTGCTGTTTCTATTATAGATTTAGGAAGTTGTAATTGAGCTTGGAATGGACTTCATTACTTAGTAATCAGTCAATGATTGAGATTTTTTAAAAGTTTTTTTAACAGCACTTTTTAAATACTGTTAAAAAATAATTGCCTATTTTTACTATAAACATTTGGTATATAAATGTAACATATATTCCACTGCTGTTTTTATCTATTTTTTAGTATTGCCTATATGAAGTGTTAACAAACAAAAATATATATTTTCTTCATTTTAGAGAACAGTTGCTATTCAACATTACTGAACTATATTGCTTTTTAATAAGTCTGATGAATACAATGAGTTTTGATGATTGAAATTTAATCTTCATTTATGGCATTGCACTTATTGGAAATTGTGTTCCAAATTATAAGGGATTTGAACTATGGTCAAAATTTCTGAATGTATCTCTGTTATAATAAAACAGTCCTTTACAGCCCTTTAGCAAGTATAAGATTTTCTTAAACAAAATCTTATACTTGCTAAAGGGCTGTAAAGGACTGTTTTATTATAATATTAAGCAAGTTGTTTTTGAATTTTAAATTGTATCTCTGTTATAAATCACAGACCTCTTGTATTATCTGGAATGATATAATTCATATTGGATAACATGCCACATAAAATTTCTATTGTTAGTAAAATGCAAAGCTCTTTAGCAGTCAAAAATTTTAATCAGAAAAGTTTTCAATATACTTGGCACCTTCTTCAGCTGCTAGTAATTTAATACTAGCAGCTGAAGAAGGCACCAAGTGCATTGAAAACATTTCTGATTAAAGTTTTTGACTGCAAAAGGACTTTGCATTTTACTTTTTTGTTTTTATTTTGTGCAGTCTAGTGGAACTTTTATTTCCATTGTTTATTGAATGTTAAATTAATGTTTAGATAATGTGTTATTTTATATTTTAAAATACTTAACAGTATCTCTACAGTCTAAAAAGATAAGGAAATTGCATCCTTCTTCGATTTTTCAATTTATATTTTTTATATATAAAGTGTATTGAGTATTTATTTCAGTATATTCCCAATATATTTTCTCTCTGAAAAATTTTCTGCAGACACCTATGTAATTAAATTGAATAAAGATAAATTATGGAAACTATAACAAAAGTGCTTATTCTATCATTTAATTATTAGATTTTTATTTATTTTATTTTTTATTGAACTGAGATTATCTCTATCAGAATATTAAATTTTTCACAAAATAATAATGCTAGAATAAATAATTTAGTAAAACACTGAAATATAACTGACATGATCAAAGATATGTATATAAAGCTGGTATTGATGTTTATCAATGGCATCTTTTGGTAATGTCAATGTTAGAAATTTGAGATATAAATTTTTAAATATACCTTTCTGAATAATTTTAAAATGTCAAAATGGATTTGTACATATACTTTTTTATTGAATTTAATCATTTTTTTTCTTATTCATTAATAATATCTTTCATCTGTTTTGAGATGTTGCATTATTCTTATGTTATAATCAACTGTTTTGCTTTATAATTGTAAATTTTTATGGATAATAACTAATAATAATAATCAGGAAAGATCTGAATATATAATCAATTGGACAAATAATAAGACTTGGGCCAAAAACTTATTTTTACTTAAAACATTGATTGAAAATCATTTTAATAAATCTTTTCATATTGATTTCAAAAACACACACAATTTTCAATTGATTTTTAATTCAAAATGACAAATTTTTTGTTTCTATCTATTTTGAACTATTGATTATTAAAGATAGGACTATTCCAGGGCCCTTTTGAATCACATATATTTATGGTGAAGTCAGGTGATAATGTGAAAAGGAATTATACAGTCAGCCAGTCAAATGACTATTTGTCCAAGGACTTCAGATAACTTTTATTGTTTGTTTTGCAAATAATTAAATCACATGATATTGTTTTAATGTGAATAGATATGATAAACCATGGCTACATTAGAATCTTTTAAGTTATTTTGAAATATTTTAAACTGCCAAATCCATAGCAGAAATAGTAGCAGCAGATCAATTTAAACTACTAAGGTTAATAGACTTGAAATAGACTCAGCTGAGGAATGGGAATCAAGAAGTAATACTTAAATATTCCTGAATTAATCCTAATTCTCCAAATAGAAAACAGATTACTTATCACATAGTCAGTCAGTCGACCCAAAATGACACTCTGCTCAAGAAATTCAGATAAATTTTTACTTTCTTTGTAAATATTTATATCATCTGATATTGTTTTATATATGTTTTAATGCTAAGTCAAAAAACAAATTTGTTTGCTTTTAATATTTGATTATTTCCTTTTAAATTATATTTTTCATTCCTTTTTACATTTTAATGTTTAAAGTTATAGGCTTTAAAATACAAAAATATAAAGATTTCACTTAACAAATACTTTATCTTCTCTCAATTATTATTATAATTTATTTTAAATTATTATATATAAATTTGGAGCAGTAAACTTAAAACAACTAATATAATTCAATGTTTATAATTAACTATAAGAAAAAACTAAAACAATGAAAATTAAAATAATCATTGCAGATTTATGAAATAGTAATAAAAAAGTTTTTGATCCAAGCATTAATTACATAGATCTGTCTGGAATTTAACATTTAAATGTTTTATCTGTCATTTGATAATTAAAGCATTGTAATTATGAATATTAACAACTATTTTTTTTCTATTGCATACATATTTTTCATATTTTACACTAAAAATTTACTAGAATTAGCTAAGTAATACAGACTAAGATGAATCTTTTAAGAATGAATAAAACAGACTGCATGTGCATCCCTATTGGAAATTACTACTGGCAAAAGCCTAGCAGTAATTCCCAACAGGGATGATAAGATGCCATAAATATTATTTAGGAAATAGCAATGTTAATATAGTTAACTTGTCAGAAGTTGCTTAATGGTGAGTGATTTGGGGAAAAGTATTAATGATTAAATCTAAAAAGAATAATTAGTTACATATGATGACAATTTAAAAAATATTTATGATTACAGGCAAACCTAATAATAATTAATAATTCAGTTAAAGCAATCCACATGTCACAAATGATATTTAAAAATAATTACAGTAATTAATTTTGAATTTGAAATTTTATGATTTGTATTTATATAAGAATATACTGAAATTGATGATCATTATATAAATTATATTACTTAAATTTGACAATAAGAAATTACATAATTGTATATCTAATCAAAGAATATAATTAAATTAAAAGCGAGCAATAACACTAATTATTTTAATTACTAATCAGGATGTTTCTTTCTTCTATGATTTTCATTAATACTTTGTTTACTTCTATAAAGGTTAAGTGAATTGACCTACAAAATAATTTATATAGTATTCGTACAATCATTATATACAATATACACCATATACTACCTTATCTTGTATGATTTATATAAATATAAGATTTTAAAAATAGTATAACATTATATAACAGGATATATTTATCACCACTATACGGAACTTCAAGTTTTATTACTAGAAAGTTGTTTACGAGCATTCTAACAATGATTTTTATCCATAAATAACTTTTTTTGCTTTTCTTACGATCAAATTGTGTTGACCGGTAAACAAGTCAAAAATGTGGACAATTAGATATTTGTATTGACATACTAACGTTTAATAAATGTTAATACGACTCATTATCACTTACCTCATTTTGTTATTCTTGACAAATTATCTAACGTCTGTCGTAGAAAATATTGTAAAATTTCTTTTAAGTTTTTATTCAGTTCCTATTGATATAAATAACTCGAAATAACTCGTTAGATCGCCACGGTTACAAAACGGAAAAGTAACGCCATCTATATGATAAAAAATTTTGATTAATTTCATACAAAATTTGAAATTAATCAATTTGTTTGAAAGTTTAAAATCGTTTAAATTGCAAATATTTAAATTATGATTTTAAAAAAGTGATCGTCGAAAATGAAAATTATAAATCATTTTCAAGATTATAATACAAGAATTAACATAGAAACTACTGCCTATAAAACGATATCGCAAATTCTGCCATTGCTGGACGATTGTGACGTCATTGTAGCTTATGTTTATTAAAAATAACAAAAAATGCAAAAATACGAAAAAGTTTAATGGGGATTTTTTTTATCGAATTCTATAATATATTTTTTTCGTTTAATCTTTTTTTCTTTCTCGTGTCACTTTTCTTAGCCTTGAATTGAAATCTGTTTTCTGGTTGGCCGCTTGGTAACTGCATTCATCTGGAAGATCCGGACAAATTCTAAATCCTGCATCTCTGTTTTTTTCCCTTCAAAGGAGGCTCAAAAATCGGACTGTTGAATACCATTCTTTATCTGTCGGTCCATCGATATGGATGGATAGATGAAAAATGGTATTCAACAGTCCGATTTCTGAGCCTCTTTTGAAGAAAAAACAAATGAAAATGGTTCAACTAAAATCCTATCCTTACCATCGATATGGATGGTGCGTTCAGAAATGATACCGCTGCTTCATAGAAAATTATGTAAAACCAATGAGGTACCCAGGGGGTGAGAGGGCGGTCCGCCCTGGGAACCAATCTGAATGGGAAGCTAAGTGCATGGACTGGCGGCCGGATGGCCGAGTGGTAACGCGTTGGCGTACCACGCTGGAAACCCGGGTTCGCGTCCCGGCTCTGGTCCCGGATTTTTTTCGGGGTGCTGGGCCCGGCCCTCCCGGGTCTGGTCCCGGATTTTTTCGGGGTGCTGGGCCCGGCCCGTCGTCCCGGGTCTGGTCCCGGATTTTTTCGGGGTGCTGGGCCCGGCCCGGTGATTCCCGTCCTTCACCATCCGGCCCCCCTCCACGGGTGTGGGTGCAGCCCACCGTCCTTCACCATCCGGCCCCCCTACACGGGTGTGGGTGCAGCCCGTGGGAGGTTGGAACTGGCCCCGCCCCCTTAGTAATCTCCCTGATTGGAAAGGTCGTCCTTCACCATCCGGCCCCCCTCCACGGGTGTGGGTGCAGCCCTTGACCCCCTCCACAGGTGTGGGTGCAGCCCGTGGTTGGAACTGGCCCCGCCTTTAGTAATCTCTCTGATTGGAAAGGAGCGTAAAAATGCAAAAAAGTGCGCTTCCACGGGTGTGGGTGCAACTCGTGGTTGGAACTGGCCCCGCCCCCTTACACGGGTGTGGGTGCAGCCCGTGGTTGGAACTGGCCCCGCCCCCTTAGTTAATCTTCCTGATTGGAAAGGGGCCATAAAATATGCAAAAAATAGGCTATTTCGGACGGCCGGATTGGCCGCGTGGAAATGCTTTGATTCAGTCTGTGGTTGGAACTGGCCCCGCCCCCTTAGTAATCTCCCTGATTGGAAAAGGGGTGTAAAAAAATTATATTAATATAGAAACGCATAATCTAATTCACACAGACGATATGCAAACCTTAGTAATCTCCCTGATTGGAAAGGGGGCGTAAAATATGCAAAAACAAGGTGCATGGACTATCATTACTATTCACCAGATATTTGTATAATTTTCAGTTCTTAAAAATTATTTAAAGAAAATATGTGTAAAATAAGATATGTATTGAAAGTTAAAACAGATGTTTTTTTGGAAAGGAGAGAAGGGCTAAAAAAATGCCGCTCCGGGTACCAAAGATCCTGTATATGCCATTGCATTTAACGAAACGATTTTTAATCATGTAGCCTTTTAAACAAATGCTCAGATATGATCTATCTTTAAGCGTATGATTTATTGCAGTTGATAAGTTAGAATCTGTTTTTTATACGCTTCAAACTTCAAAATTTACATTACAATAGAGAATCTTTATATAAGGACTTTAATTTGGATTGCAGTCGGCAATTTCGTATATGTTTATCATTAGCCTTAAAATAAACTCATGAGATCCTTATGAAGAACTTCCCAGAAAATGATTAAACGTTTTCATAAAACAATTTAATTTATTTTTTAAAAAATGCGCCGAATACAAATGCAAATTTATTACAGCAAAATATTGATGAAGAAGCAATACATTTCTGTTGAAAATGTATTATGAAAATTATTTTTATTGGGCGCATCGACGGATGATCATGTAGCTTTTTCATACTGTATTCAGTATTATATATAAGAGTTATTATATATCATTCAAACAGACCAAGAATATAAATTGATTTGCGATTGATCTGATAACATTAGATCATCGTAACAACGTTTTGTTGTTATAAATAAACGGTTAAGAGTTTGGAACGAATCTTGGTAGCCTGAAGATGGTAACTAATACCGAAAACGTTAGCTACTGAATAGAATTTAGAATAGAACTTCAACTGCTAAGAGTGCTTTGGTTTAATAGTAAAATAATGTTATTCAAATCTTCAGGAAATGTAACTGTAACATTTATTAAAAACGAATCTGAAACGAATTAATATTTTTATATGGTCGGCCGGATTGGCCGCGTGGAAACGCTTCGGCTTTCCACACTGGAGGACTCGGGTTCGAGTATCGGGTCCCACCCCTTGAAAATATTTATCATGAGGTCCGGGTCAGGCCCGTCGATCCCCGCCTCCACAATTTGGCTGACCCCTTAGCAAGAGTAGCAGCCTGGGGAAGGGCTTATTTCACCCCGCCACATAGTATTCTTTCTAAATGAAAATGGCGTGATCTGTTGGCAAAAAATATCTTTATGTGGATACAATATACCAGAAGTGGCCAAACTTCATGTCACTACGATCCACATAGAAGAATCTCAAATACTCGAGAGCCGCATTTTCTTTCTGGATCAATGAGAATAGCAGTATCAGTTTTTTGCATTTTCTTTCTGGATCAATGAGAACAGCATCAGTTTTTCGAGTAATCTTAATAATTATTTCAAAAATTTTATATTTCAGATGCATTTATTTCGTATACTATTTTTTACAATAGTTAAAACAATAATATATCTGTAATTTGTTTAACTTATAAATATTTGCTTCATATGTACTATTGACTTTCACGGTATGGCGCCACATCGAAGGTATCAAAGAGCCGCAGTTTGGCCATCCCTGCAATATACTGTACATCAGATATTTCCTTCTCAGACTTTCTAGCATCTAGAGGAATATCTATTCGAGTAATTCAATTGTATTCTTCAGACGAAATAAATTTTAAAAGTTTTCAACAATTCTATAAGTTCAGATAACATACTGTCAATGTATTGCAATTCAAAGTTTTCGAGTGATATCATATCTGTGAATATTTTATATTTCAATTAGGTAGATACTGAAAATCATTCACTATATCAAATTATCTTCTCGATATATTGATTATATTGAATTTTAATAATAATTGTAAAATTACCATATTTTTGCAAAGAAGTTAAAGAAGAAATCTTTTCCGAAATTAGCATATTTTAACAAATCCTCATAAGATTAAAATTTAATATTACAATTTATCAAAATTAATTATTGGATATTTTTATGCATTTGAGTTTGATATTTCCGAAAAACAATTAATTTAGATGAAAAATAATATTTTCATTAAATAAATTTTATTTGAACATATCTCGTCGATTTGACGTTAGCTATAAAGACATCAAAGCATGATGAAATTCATTATTATTATATCACGATTTTATACTAATATAATTTTTATTGCACAGTATATTTCATTTTTTTGTTAACAGATGACGCCAATTCCATTTTGTAAGAATACTGTGTGACGGGCAAAACAAGTCTTTCCACAGGCTGCCTACCGTTGCAGAAGGGTCAGCCGGATTGTGGAAGTAGGGTTAGACGGGCTGGGCCTGGACCACAGATTACTAATACATATGGGACACTTTTGAAAAGATTTTATGAATATAATATAGAAGTAAATTGGAATGAAACAAAAATCATTAGACAAGCAATACAAGGAGAAGATTGATTTAGAACAGCCCTTTTGAAGTAAATTGGAATGAAACAAAAATCATTAGACAAGCAATACAAGGAGAAGATTGATTTGTTACAGAAAGTTTAGAAATCTTAAAAAGAAAAAATTTTGATAACGTCATTAATGATAAACTGCCAGAGAGCTTGGCTATATGCCGTAAATAGAAGTTGACCTATTTAAAAAAAAATTTAGACCCATTAATCTATATTTTTTAATCAATAATATAGCTTTTACATAACAAACTGCCAGAGAACTTGGTTATATGCCATAAATAGAAGTTGACCTATTTAAAAAAAAAAAATTTAGACCCATTAATCTATATTTTTTAATCAATAATATAGCTTTTACATATTTACTAATCTTATTTTGTATTTTATTTCAGTATAAAGCAATATTATTTAGTTGTGATTATTTTAAAATTTTATCAAACAAACAACGTATGAAGTTTCGTTTTAGAACGTACGATGTTCTATGGTTTTGTAAGGTGCTGAAGTTGGATCTGTCTGAAAGTACTTCGCCTATTAAAGTGTTGATTTTCTAAAATACTGCTGTTGTTTGCTTTGATGATAAATTATTAATTGTATTAAAAGTATAAGCAGATATAATTTTTAGTAAAAATAGATTTTTTTTGTAAACAGCAATCGTCTCTTTTGATGGAATAAATTATGACTAATCAATTCATTTACTGTTATTGATTTCCATTTCTATTTCCATTGATCTCCATTTCTATTTATTTAGCCCAAGCTTTCACATTGACTTATTAGCACCCAATTTATTTCATACCAATTTTGTTACATAAAAATATTATTTTCTTACTTTTAGGTATCATTCAAAATTAGAAATAATAGGTTTTCAATTTTTTTTTTCAACTGATCAAATTTGTCCAAAAGTACTTTGTCTATTAAAGTGTTGATTTTCTAAAATACTGCTGTTGTGTGCTTTGATGATAAAATATTATTCTATTTTTATTCGAGAAAAATGAGGAAGAGAAGCATGGAGAAAGAAGTAAAGAATAGTAATAGTAACATAAGTGTAAAATGACAAAGAAATTTGTTCAGCCAAATTCTGCTAAACATATTGTATAGTCAATCAAAGCTATTCAATCCTTTTATCCCTATTAGAAGCAATAAACTTTTATTTTTATTTATAGAATGTTTTATTAATTTTGAGCTAATTTGGATTACAAATATGATTTTGAATTACAACAGAAAAAGTAAAATAATTTCTCCTCATGTTATATACACCTATCAAAGGATACTTTCCCTCAAAATGGATCTATGTGCATCAATTATCCATATCTGCATTGGCAGAGTATGACTAAATAATCCAGCCCCAGATAATCAAGAATCTACTGTATATTTAATTTGGTAATTATAGTTGTTGGTTTAGCCAATATAAGAAGTCTCACATAAGCTAATATTTATAGCTATGCCTTTAATTGTAATATTGGAAAAAATATCATGATTCAGTTAGATATTAAATCAAACAAAACAAATTAATAAATATATAACCAAACACAAGTGCAAAATTAGTTTAATTATTAATTACTAGATGGAACCACATTATTTTAAATATATAGGATTCTAGCACCTAATCTTAAAAATTGCTACTGCTAGTTATTTGGGCCTGTTTGCTATAATTTGATTATTAAATCTCTAGCAATTTAACCAAATGAATCTAGCCAAACTCCCCCTGGCGGATAAAGTCCATATATTAAATTTTATAAACTATTATTATTTTTTAAATTTAGGCTACGGTGGATTAATAATTAATTAATAATTTAGAATTGTTGTTGGATTAATAATTAATTAATTAATTTAGAATTTGGAACTAAGGTGGCGCCATCTCGTGCTGTTGTTGAATTAATAATTAATTAATTTAGAACTGTTGGATTAATAATTAATAATTAATTAATTAATTTAGAATTTGGAACTAAGGTGGCGCCATCTAGTGATTAATGATTAAACAATAATTTTTAATTTTTAAATTCATTTTCCCGAAATAAAATTTTGCCACCGCACCGGACTCGAACCGGGATCCTTGGGATAGCAATTATTGTTTAATCATTAATCACTAGATGGCGCCACCTTAGTTCCAAATTCTAAATTAATTAATTAATTATTAATCCAACAGATGGTGGCACCGTAGCCTAAATTTAAAAAATAATAATCGTTTATAAAATTTAATATATGGACTTTATCCGCCAGGGGGAGTTTGACTAGATTCGTTTGGTTAATTGGTAATGGTTTAATCCCCTGTATAAAGTTTGCTTAGAGTGACTCTAGCAGTTTGGTCAAATGTAAGTATTTGGACATAAAATAATAGTAGAGTATACATTAATTAATAAATGACAAAGAAATCTCTGATAGAAGTTGTACTCTTCTGAAGTATCAGTTCATTCTGATTTAGGCTTCTCTACTGTGAATGAATATTCTTGCCATTTCACAGAATTATTCATAAGTCCATGAAACATTTTAAACATTCACCACTAATAAACTACCGATAGTGGTAAATTTTATATTGAATGACAAACTCTCTAAATTTGTTTGAGGAAAATCATTAGCTATGTATAGAGGCCATTTTTCTTTATAGAGCTAGCAGATGTATATAGATCTGTTGGAGAATTAGCTGATGACACAGTTTAAGATAGTGATTACATCTATCAATAAGATGGCTTCCTCAATACCACACTGAGGTGTGAAGGTACCTCAACAGAAACTTGCCACAACTTTGGATGGGATGCACATGCAGTATTAATCTTAGTCATCGGATTTAACATAATGTGATTTTTTTCTTGTGAGGATTCATGAAGGACACCCTGCTAATCTCATGGAACTTTGCAACTGTATGATGGCAGTTGTAACACTGATCAGCTGTTTAACTGTGACCTGATCATACATGTGGGATGAAATGGATTATCAGCTTTGATGTCTGCCATATCAGCAAAGGCAGACACATTTAGCATTTGTGAAGCATGCAAAAACTTGGACAGTTTACTTTTATTTCAGTATAATAAAATATATTATCTGTTGCATAGTTTATTAATGGTGAATGCTTAAAATGCTTCACAGACTTATTAATAATTCTGTATTTCATAGATCAGGGATGCACAGACTTGTTCAAACCAAGGGCCATATAGATTCACTATGGCTTATAGGAGGGCCACCAAAAACTACAAAAGTTATATATCATATCATATTTATTAATTTATATGTTATAAAGCAACATAATCAAAAATGAACAAAGAATTTTTAATTGAAAAAATGGTATTGCATTGATTTTTAACAATTTCTTTGTTAGGTTCGACATTTTTAATATCCAAACACAAGATTGGTTCTAAATTTTCATTAGTGACAGTGCTATCTTGTGCACATGTAGAATTTTTTTAAATTACCTATTTCACACACAAATATAGTAAAAAATAAAAAAATATGTTTATTATTACAAATATAATTATTATTTTTTCCTTATTGTTTAAAATTATTATTATTCTTCACTTTAAAAATAAATTAAATTATTATTATTATTCATTATAAAAATAATTTCATATCAAAAAAATATTATTTGAAAATGCAATGTTCAAAACTACAAATATTATTTCATTGATTGTGTGACTTGTTAAAATAATACAAGGTGAGACAGGCTGCCAACAAATCAATGGAGGGCTGCTGTTTGTGCATCCCTGTCATAGATCCATGTTTTTATCCCCAATATATATACAGAGTGGTATAATTAAACTTTTCCTATTCAGAGCCTTTTATAGCACATTCTAATAACCAGAATGGCACTAAATTTGGAAAGGAGATTAATTATGATATGAGAAGCAAGATTTCATAAAAAAAAAAAAAACAGTTTAGTTCAAAAAGTTGTCAATAGGGGAAATATTGTGCTGTTATAGCCCGGAACCCAATAATTTGCATAAAACAAAGTTGATGTCTGCTTAACATCATTTTTATGCTAGATGGAGCAACTCCTCACATTTCACGACCAGTTCAGCAATTTCTACATCATTATTGCATAGGAGACTGAATGATTAATCATTACTTTTCAATTATATGACCACTTCTTTTCCCTGATATCATTCCATGCAATGTTTGATTATAAGGTTACCTGAAGGCCATTATCTATTGTGATAGTGTCTCGAACATGGTAGCCTTAAAGGACAGCATCACATGGACTGTTATGAACATTCCTGCAGATATGCTACATTCTGTTGTTGAGAATGCTGCAATTTCTAGTTCATAAGAATGGTGGCTATATTGAATCAGATCCTACTGTGCATGGGTGAACTCAATGTGATTGTGTTAAGCATCAAGTTTCCAACAACATTTATGCTCCACCAACTTTCAAAATTACTGTACTAAACTGGTAATTAAATATTTTATTTTTATCTTAAGTGCAACACAAGAGTAATCATTCATTTCAGTTTAGTCTTTGTTATTCACACTTTTTATATTGTACAGTGCCATATTCCCCTATTTGGTGACTTTTTGAATTAAAATTTTTGCAAAATCTTGCTTCCTATATCCTAACTAATCTCCCTATCAAATTTATGCCATTTTGGATGTTAAATTGGATTACAGAAGGCTCTGAATAGAGGAAGTTTAATTATGATCACCCTGTATATAAAGAACAAATTATTAATATTTGATTAAGAAAAAATACTTAAACATTTTACAGATAGCATTAAATTTTGAAATAACTATTAAACATTAAATAAAATAGAAGTTTTCTGTTTTAAGTTTATCAAATATTATATTTTACTTATTAATCAGCAGATTACCATCCTGATTTTGACAACAAAAATGCTGTATATAAATGGGCTTTAACAAAAAATGCACACATCAATTGTTAAGAATCATTTTTATACATTACTCTTTTTGCCAAAATCAGAATAACGCTTATCAAATGAATTATTTCATATGATAAACATTATTCTTTTTAATTTTTATTATTAAATTAAATAGCAAAATAATTAGATATTGTATAAATTAATAGCATCTTTTAAATTCTGAGAATGATCATAATTTATCATTTTGATGTAAACTTAAACCAAAATAAATTTATAATAATAATTATAAATTAATTTTGTAATAAATACATCAACCTATATTTTAGAAATATATTAACTGTTATTATAAAACTAATAAATAAATCTTAAACTTACCCTCCAAGAATTGCTAAAAATGGACGCTCTGGATTTTCCAGAGCTTTTGCAAAATACTGAAGTTCTTTTTTCAGCAAAAATCCAGAAGCTTTTTGTGGTAATTCTACACCTACCATGGAACTAATATAAAATATGCATTTTAATAAAACTCTAATAAATGTTAAAATATATTAAATTTTAATTCTTTTGCAGTACATTTGATTAATATTCAATAAAATTATAACACAGAATTAAAATTTAAATCTAAACAAAATGGGACAGGCCTTTTTCCTTTTGAAATATAAAATAAAAATATGGAATATAATTGAGAAGTGCCATATTAATAAAGCACTATAAAGCAAGATATGCTTGTATAAGGAATATATTATGAAACTATAATTATAAATTAAAAATTATGAATTTTAATTAATACATTGGTACTAGGCCAGGGTGGAATGAAGTCAAACTTAGATCATTGCAACAGACTGGCATTTTATGATGTTTTTCAATTTGTTTGTTGTTTTACATAAACTAATCTGTTTATTTTTTGACTGAAGAAAAGTTTTTGTTTTTTTTTTTTCATTTCTGTTTATATAATAGGACAAAAATGAATCTTGTACTATATTTCATCAATTTTTAATTATTTATCAAAAAAGTGAATAACAGTGATTACTCTATACCAGTAGTGTTCAAACTTTTTTACTATGTTTGAGATTTTTGTCTTATGAGAAGACGGAATTTAGAACTGTGGTTCCAAATACTCTCTACTCGGAAAACTGTTTATTTCCCCACAAGCAAAAACAATTAGAGAAATATCTTCAATCTATAGCAAAATTTTTAAAATTTAATTTGATTAAAATATTGTTGATTTTTTTTAAATCAATTGCTAATCAATAACATTATTTCTGTTAGATTTTATAATATCTATGACAAGATAAAATTACTATAAGTTGAAAGATGATAGCATCTTATGAAAACTTTACAAAAGAATTAGGAATCTGATCCATATGGTTTCAGAGAAATATGATTTAGTAAGTTATGAGATAATAATAATCTTTAACTATCCAGCAAAAGTCACAAAACAAGTTGTTTTGAAAGTTAAAGATTCATTTTCTGATAAAATATGATTAAAAATGTGGTAAATAGTTCTATTGTATTGAAGATTGACATATGGCTGTCCGTATGAAATTAGATATATAATCTGAAACAGCAAACTATTTTATAATACAGTGGTCCCTGGTTATAACACGGGTTTGCGGGGTGGGGATCCGTCTCGCATTATAAGACAACTGCGCTATAACCGACGGCTTCCCTTATTTTTAATTTAATGATTCTAAATTAGTGAATAAGAGAAAGCTGTCCAATTTATCCAAGAAGGTTCTTAGTCTTTCTTTTTCTGCAATTCATTCTTGTATTGTGACAGATGGACATTGATTATATGATGTATTATATTTTTCTCAGAATCTCTTTCAAACAAATGGGGAACAGGACAGATCCGCAGTATATCCAAATCCGTGGTATAAACAAGAGCTTTATATCTGGGAAGCACTGTATTTTGTATTGAATGTTTAATATTACAATTTACAGCTGTTATTGTATGATTGAAATATTTAACAACTGTAAACAAAATAAAAAATATAGTCAAGAATTAACATTTGATTCATAAGATTATACATTTGTCAGATAAAGTAGTATTCTGTCTCAAATTGATAAGTTTGCTTCTGAGGACAGAACTAAAGAAATTTTTTTAATTATTTTATTGTTGGAAATTAAAAACTTCAGTTTTAGGAATGGAGTATATTTGGAAACACATTTAAATCAAGAATCTATAATAAATAAATTCAAATTTTGGAGATATTCAATGCTACTTATAAATGATACATTTTTAATTGATGTTTTTTTTTTTGATATAAAGGTTTCATTGTACAAAATATAAAATAGAATCTCATTTAAATGTTATCTGATTTATTTTCTTAATGTTATATTCCTGAATTTCAGATATGTCTTCATTAAAGTCAAAAATAGAATCTATTACAAAAGAACTGGAAAATGATTTATTTTGGGAAGAATTTGCTCTTTTTGAAAAAATTCTAATGAGAAGTTCACGAAGAATACCTAAAGATAGATTTTTAAACCGTATATTAAAGGTAAAATTTCTTACATATAGCTGTGATTTGTAATTTTTTTAGTAAATAATGGAATTAACAATATCAGTATGACCAAATAAATCAAAATGTGATTTATTTATATTGCATATATAGAATTTAATTAAATGACAATTAAATCTAGTATAAAATATGCAATTCAGAAAAATTAAACTATAATATATAATAATAATAATATATTATTATTATTTGATTATT
>AYEL01067612.1:0-30884 GCA_000484575.1 Olivierus martensii
ATTTATTTTTATAATATGAACTAATATATGATTTATTTATATTATTAAAATTTATTAATACAAAAATTAAAAAAATTGTGTTATTTATTTATTTAAGATTTCTTTTACCAAAATTGCAAATGGGTCATCTTTTGGAATATATATTATTACTACTATCTTTAATAGCAAGAATATAGTAAGTAATCTTTTATAATCATACTGTCCTAGATTAAGATATCCAAAAAATATTGCTCATACAATAGAATTATGTCTCTCTAAGAATATCTAAATAATGATTATCAAATAAAAGAAATATGCTCATCTAACAACAAATAGATTTATTAATTTTAACAATCTGATAATGTTTTGGCATTAATATATGCACTCCTTAACTATCGTTACACTATATAGTCTGCATAAGAATAGCATTAATTCTTAACATTTAAGATTAAAATTAGCTGTCATATAAACTATTTTTATACTTTATTTAAAAGCATGTATGATCCAATAAAATATCTTTTACATAAAATAAATGTTTAGTACAATAAAAGTAAAGTATTAACATATAGGTATTAGGATTAATATCTTAATGAATTTCTTAAATTAATTTGAGCTATCTATTATCAATAGAAGTGAATTCTGAATACAGAATATAATAAAAGATGTGAAAATTATATGAATAGATATTAAAAATATATATATTTTTTTTATCTTTTACAATAAAATATTTAATTTTTTTTTTGGTTATGATAAAAACCACCAAAAAGTTTGAAGACAGTGAATTGCAAGCATTGTTGGATTGACGCTCAAACACAAAAGCAATTCGCAAAGCAATTGAATAATTTACTTTTTAATTTAATCAAATATGTATCTCTGTCTTTACTCATTATTTTTAAGTGCAGTTTTGTCAGATCTTCTTCATTTATATTTCTAAATATGCAAAATAAAAATCATTTTTGGCCTTACATAAATCAGAAAAATAAAAATAACGTATAATAATTTTATAAGAATGTCTCTGTTATTTTTTACTCAAATATCTTTTATAAATCTTTCATTATATGAAATTTATTCCTTCAATAAACGATTCATATAAAAACTTAAATAATATTAATATAAAATTTTAAAAATTTAAATTTTATATTATTATAATATAAATTAATTAAAATAAATTTTATCACGAAATACTAGTTAACTTAGTTAATTTTATTCATTTTTCGTTAGTAAAGCTAACAAAAAAAATCTAAATTCATAAATTTTAACACAGTTGTTCATTTGCTTCATCATTTCAAATAGATTTCTTGTTTTTCCATTGTTTCATTTTACATTTTTATAAAGCTTCAAGCATATTAGAGCATTAAATTTGACACAAATCTTGCATATAACATTTTCAGTAGAATTTATTATAACTTTCATCATTCAAATAGCGCCAAAAAATCGAAATGATAACAAACCTGGTAGACCAATACTTTTTCTGAAATTTTCATGAATAAAGTTTCTTTTGATGTTTCCTCTCGACGTAATCAATAAAAACAAAAATGCTAGTGTAGAAAAAGGTCTCACGAGATATGAACCCATGGGACTGACTTTAATAGCAACACCCTTTTAGTGCCATCATTCGATCGACCCGTTGCTATAGAAACAACTGACGTGATCCCCTCCTACTCGGCTGTCAGTCCAATCAACTGTTGCATTGGCCCATATACAATATGGTTGTTCAAACATGAAGCAGATGAAATAAGTATGATATTTGAGTCAGAAACTCATTCCCGGAAACACGACAATTTAAGAACGGAGATTTTGAAAAGATTTAAATTACGAATTTATTTTGCATACAAAAATAAGTTTAAAATATAATATAGAATTTAAATATTAATCGTTTCTTTTTTCTTATTAATGGTTAAATTTTTAATTTTTTTATTAAAAGTAAATAGTAGAATATTAAAAAATTTTGCATGAAATTGTTAAAAGTGAATGTTTAAAATATTTTAAATCTATTCGCAAATCAGTTTTAACTTTTTTTTTTTTTTATTTTAAAAATCGAAAAAAGAAAAAAATACAGGTGCTTAAGTTTCGAGAAGTTCATAAAATGAAAATCTCAAAAAGTGTGTTCCGTTTATCGACGGATAAAATAGCTCTTCCTCACGTCCCACTTATCCCAAGGGATGAAAAACAGACTGCAATATAAGGTTGTCATCAATCTGATTTACTCTCCATTCACTGTTGCTGCGTTGGAAAGCCAACCTGTAGCATGTCAATTGAATTTATTTAAGTAATAAACATTGTTTCTTTCTGCATGATACTTTCGATATTTACCGAAAAAATCACTTGTTTTGTTTGCAATCGAAAACATTTTTATGTTTATTAGATCAATGTTTTTGAAAATTTATATGTAATCAAGCGATTCAAACAAAAAATGTTGGCTATCACTCAATAAAAATAATATTATTGAAGTATTATTTACTAGAACCAAAGATAACAGCATTGTTTTTTCTTTCTTTGGTAAACGTCATTTTTCTCTTTATTTTATCCTATATAATATGTTGTTTATCTTGCTAAGTTCATCAATAACTTATATCAATAATGTTGAGTTATCTTTTCCCTCTTATGGTTAATTGCTTTATGTTAGTTTCATATTCGTGAGACGATGACTTCTTAGTTTTTCTGGTAGAATTACTCGTGATCAATTATTTTAACATTTGTTTAAAATTGTATATATAGCAAACTAATCTCTATAATCTCTGGAAAACTCCGGAGTCGGGACTTAAAAAACGGAGTGATCAATACAATGGTGCTTATTCTGATCTTTTTAATCTCTTGATCGTCGCTTGTAATATCGACGGATCAATAGTTTGGACATAATAAAATTGATCAGCAATGCATGACACATAGATATTTATAATTGAGTTCACTCTTTATGGAAATTATGAACATAAAATGCTCATACTTACTAAGCTTTCGATGATAACGTACAATTTATAAGAATATTATATTTTATTAACTTATCATTTATGTATTGATGAGATTCATGGGATTTAATTGAGATCTGTAGGGGATAATAAAGTGGATCAATATTCATTTTTCTCGTGTTACCATATCGCTCTGAAACAAAGCAATCCTTAAGCACATATTTTAGTTTGAAAATAAAAATATATATATAGTTATAAGGTTGGAAACTGGTCTTAATGACGTTCGAGTATCACACTAATAGCTTTTCCATCTGTTCTAGATACTTATCTTATTTTTCCTTTTCATATATATCATCAAGATTAACGATAAATAAAGTCTTTTATTAAAGTTAAACTGGAGATAAATTTATTTCATTTCTTTTAATGTTAAAATTTTAATTAGAAAACAGAATAAAAGAATCGGATAATAAATTTATTTAATGAAATTCGAAAGAATTGTGAAAATGAATGTAAAAATAATGCTAATGGTTATTTAATGAAACCACAGAACTGAAATAATGACTACCATTCGTGTTAAACTACTGTGCCCTGGATGAACTTAATCCCGTAAATCATCAAGAAGGATTTATCTCTGAAATCCCGAAACGGGGCTATTAGAAAAGAGCATACATACATGTTACTGTTGCGATTTGCTATACGGATTGCAGGGCTTTTATCCGGGTTCTTGTGCCTCCCTACCAATCAGAAGAATGTGTTTAGGATATGTCATCCATCCACATCCCATACATTTTGTATCGATTGAAGAATGTGATACTTCGTGTGACGTTTGTCTTTTAGTCATCCCGGAATTGATTTCTAGGTGTATTTATTATATCATTTAAACTGGCTATTTTCGATTTTAATAAAAATATTATTTTCATACAGTTATTTTTACGAGTAACAATTTTATTGAGAACTTTTTTAATATTGGAAAATATATATACACAGTTTATGTATTTCTTTTTAAAGATTTCAAACTGGAATGAAGAATTAAAGTTAGAGAGAAAATGTGCAATGTTTTACATCATAAACTTACTCGTTTGCTATATAAAACGGGTATAATGTAGTTCTATCTTATTCAATATTAACCATAAATTAAACGACAAGCATTTCTTAGGTGAGTTTATTTTTCTGTTATTAAATTTTTATTATAATTTATATATATATATAATTTCTGTGAAATATTCTTTGAAAAAGAATAAGAACTACCCGCAACATCAAAATGCAAAACATTATGAGGAAGCAGGTTTCCAAGACTGAGTTGCCAGTGGGAGAAAAAATGGAATTAAGAGAAATGCAAGGAAGATTGATTGTTGAAAATGGAAACGTTCAGAGTTACGGAAGTACAAATATTGCATTCGAATCTGATCTTAGCCCTCAAACGCAACAGAGGATGAGTATGACAATGGATATGGCAGCAGCTGATGACAAATCGGACTTTAAGCCAGAGAGTGAAGATACAAGAGAATCATGGGATAGTAAATTACAGTTTATTCTTGCTACCATCGGATATGCTGTCGGATTGGGAAATGTCTGGCGTTTTCCATATTTGGCACAAAAAAATGGTGGCGGTGAGTATTAACTTTTCAACATATTTTTGTTTTATTTCAATAAAATTTTATTGAGAACTATCGTTATTTTTATTTTAACAGGTGCTTTTCTTATACCATATTTTATCATGTTGGCGATTGAAGGCGTTCCTGTATTTTATTTGGAACTCGCTGTAGGTCAAAGATTAAGAAAAGGTGCCATTGGAGTTTGGAATTTGGTATCGTCATATACGGGGGGAATAGGATTAACCAGTGCTGTGGTCTCTTTCAATGTGGCATTATATTACAATACTATCATAGCTTGGTGCATGTATTACTTCTTCCAAAGTTTTCAAAGCCCTTTGCCATGGAATGAATGTCCTCGTGAGTTTTTCCCAAATGGTTCTTCAATTATTGTTCCGGAATGTGAGGTAAATTTTTTCATTTAGGAATTTATTTTAAGTTTAAAAGTATTTTCTGTCTATTACTACACATCATTAAGTATTTAATGAAATCGTAACCATCCTATTAAATAAAGCAGAGACTTTTTATTTCCTGTTTCGTTTATTAGAGGACATTATTTAAAATTTTTATGAATTTTCAACCAAATTTCACAGTAAAAAATTTAATTTGGATCATAAGAAATATACATTTATTTACGCAAAATATATTAATTAAAGATTTTTATTCTATGCCATTAAGAGCCAAACTGTAAAAGAACGAAATCAGTCATTCGAAGTACTGCATAAAATTCTCTGTAAACGGTGCGCCGTTTAATAAAGGGCACACTATTTATTCGAATAATATCGATAAATTAATTTGTGATATTGTATAATTCATACAAGAAATTTATTTCTAAATTTATTAAAACTTTAGAATCTTTATTTTTCTATTCAAAGTATTTATTGAATGTAAGTTTTAAAAAATAAGTTTAATTAGTGTTTATGTTTAAGTTATACTATAGTTTATTTCTAAAGAATCTGTTTAATTATATGAGTTAATGCTAAATAAATTATCAATTTTTTTAATTTTGAATTCAAGAATAACTTTAAATAAATGTTTATTTACATAATTTTATAAACTTCGAGAAGGCATTTACATAATGTAATACAGGTATAAAGTATATTTGGAATCATTTTATATTTAATTCTTTTTTTAATATACTTACCTGGAAATTAAATAAATTATCAATGTTAAGAATAAACATAGAGAATACAAAGATTTCGTTAAAGAGAACAACAAGCACTTCAATCCATTACTTACATATTATACATTATAACCTGAAAGAAAAAAAAATAGGAAATTTTTATATTTAAATACTTAATTTGTCATTAGAACCAAAATCATGATCATATTCTTCGTCAATTTAGAAATAAAATTGATTTCAAAGAATTATCAAAATTAAAATCAATTTTTGGATGAATTATATAGGCTTAAAAGAGAGAATGATGATGTAAAAATTTTCTAATCAAATAAATGTTAATACTTTATAGATAATGTCTTAGAAATCAAGAAAACTAACTAATGAAATTATACAGATTAATGTATTTTCTGATGTTCGCTTTACAAATATAGTACCAACAAATTTATTCTGTTAAAATTAACTTAATACAGTTGAGTCTCTGTAGTCCGGCCCTTTGCCAGTCCGACATTCTGCGAACCGACGCACCAATTTTCATGTCCACAACTTGGTCACAACTTGTCCATGTGCAAGAGAGTGAAAATGGCGTAAAACAAATTGTCAGTCGCTATTCGTTCGTTGTGCAGGAATTATATCGGACTAATTTTTAAGTTCAGTACACTGTTTACTATAAAATAGTGTTTTTATTATTTATTTTTACATAATGTCACAAATCGGAAAAAATGAAAAACGAAAACATAAAACATTGACTGTGGTCAAAAAGGCAGAAATAATTAAGAAACTTGACTTGGGGGAAAAGTTAATGATTTGGCTTCGTTTCATGGTATTAGATGAGCCACGATTTATGATATTAAAAAAATCTCGATAAATTAAGGGTTTTATGAAAGATTTGAATGGCAAGAGCAATGACAGGAAACTCTTAATAAACTGAGCGGATTCGTTTGTGTACTTCCATTTATTCATTGAACATCCAATAATCCGACAAGCCCTGGAACCATATGTGTCGGATTATGGAGACTCTACTGTATTTTTATTTATAACATAATCCGTAACTATTAAAAAAATTTTGTATTACTTTAATTTATTAGTTCATTTATTTATATTATGAATATATATAATTTTACGTTAAAGTGGAAAATTAAATTTTTAAAAATCTTTTAAATTTTTTAATGCAAAATTGTTAATTATAGTTTAATTAAATCGGTGAACAGTTACCGCTTAACTTTTTTAATATAAAAAAGCACAAGAAAAATATTTTAATAATAGGTTTTTAAATAAATATTATTTATTCGAAAAGTTTTTGTTCATTTTCTAAAAGCAATAATTACAAGAACATGAAGTTGTTTTTATTAATTCTTTATAATACAAACAGTTATCAATAAATACCATATGCATAGTTGTTATACGCTATTATTATTTAATTTTATTGCCTCCTTTGTATAATTTAGTATAATGAATGTTCATTATGTAGTTTAGAGAAATTTAAATCAGCGGAGATTACACTCTCTTCAGGAAGTGTATAAAAGATTGATGGATAGTCGCATTGTAATCCGAGTAATCATGATAATAATTTCAAAGTTTAAGAGTTGTATTTTAAAACTGAGACGTTATGATAAATTTTTTTATAGTCAAAAAAAAAAAATATTTTTCAGTATAGAAAATATAATTTATGCAAATTTTATACTTTCGATCTAAAGAAAAAAATAAAAATGAAATAACGAATCAGTTAAGATATAATTAAAAATAATATTTTCTATATTAAAAAGTGTGTGTATTAATTAAAATTAAGTAATAAGTATAAATATTCTAATTGCATGAATTATATTTAATTAACCCTTTCGGTCCTGGCGTACCATTTAAGGCACATGTTATTTTCTATTTAAAAAAAAAATAGAAAATATTTTCGTTAAGATTACGTAGAAAAATTACAGAAAAATGTATTTAAAAATATAAATAATAAAACTTTAAAAGAAATTACTTGTTCAGAATTAATTCGAAATTTAGAACTTTAGATGTGATTTAACTGAAGAATAGTCTCTTTTAAAAAGTTTACGAAAATTTAGTAATTTTTAGCATAATCTTTAAAGGCCTAAGTACCAAAAAGTTAAGCACTTGAATGCTGATTGTTTGCGATTTAATCATATTACGCATACAATAGGCAATTTTGCAACAAAATTTGCTTAAATGTTAGTTAAATGTTACTTTATCTAAATTAAAATTTTCTAGTATATTTTAATTCCTATACGGATGAAGATGCAGCCATTAGAACCATGAATGAAAACAACTAACTTTTCTTTAAAACAAATCCAAATTAAATTTCGAACTTCTTTTGAATAAAGAAAATCCTTTCTGGACAACTGAATAATGTTTTAATGAAAAGAGAATTAATGATGAAAATATATATATTAATAGACTAATGGCTTAAGGTTACAAGATAAAAGAAATTTTCTTTAAATGACATAAATCACTAAAAATAATAGAAACATTGCCAAATCGTGTTACTTTCTATAAACTTACTTGAAAAGATTATAACGAAAAATTTGACCCAATTTTATAAGAGAAATTTTAAGGAAAAATGTTTCTTTCAGCTGACAAGTCGAATGATAAAAGTAAATTTTATAAAGATTTATTAAATTAGGAAATAATTTTATCTTCTCATTCTTTCTATATCTCTTTCATCTCTTTTTAACTGGTATTCTTCCAATTTAGTTGTACATTGTTACATAGCATTTTATTAAATTATATTTTTCTTATAATCGATTCTAGTGAAAGAAAATTTTGAACTGATATTTAAATTTATTACAAGAAAAAACTTTTATAATTCAAATATGAGAATATGTTAAATAGGCATCTTTGAAATCTCAGAAGAATAGCAAAACTCAAACTTATCTGATATTTTATACCATATTTATAAATGTTATACATTATTTTAACTAAAAATAGTTCAAAATATTATAGAATTTTGTGCATATTTTATCAAAATCCAAGAATTGTGATAACTGTTAAAATTGAAGAAATGCAACTGATAATCAATGAAAGATTTTACTTTATTTATTATCAATACCGACTCATAAATCAACTACATTTTATTAACAACACTAATGAGCAAAAAATACTGATTTATTAAAATAAATATTCAAAATTTGATTATATATATATATATATATATATATATAACATTATATTTGTTTGAATTTGAACAAAATATATTTGCAAAGTTTTAAAATAGAATTCTGTTTCAAAGGGAAATAAATTGAGTTGAGAAAAGTACAAAAGGAAATAACTAAAAGCAGCAAAAATACTCTAACGAATATGCTTCAAAAAGGAGTGAGACAATCATCTGACAGACAATGTCACACTGGTTTTAATGCATACAGAAGGGAACATGACGCCCTGATGGGAGGCCGAAGTCAATAAATAGGGAGACAGATGACGACATAAAAGTAATCTTTCAATTTAAGCCTCAGAACCAATTTCGGTTATAACTGAATCATTTTTGATTTGTATATTTGAAATTTAACATTATTGAATTGACCAATTTGATTTGGCAAATCAGCAAAAATCTTTCGTAAATGAGTTAGAAACGTATGATACCAAAAATACTATTTTATTTCTACTTCTATCGTCAAAATTATTTTTAAAAAATCATAAATTGCAAAAACTTGTTAATACTTTACTGGAGTTATTGATCTATATGTAGTTCGCTAATGGTTTACATTAAAAGCTGATATGCAACGAGGTCATGAACATATGGATGAAAATTCCCAATATTTACTTAAACATTTACCTCTTTTCAGACTAATAATAAAGTTTCGATAAAATATTTAAATGACAATTATATCTACTAAATGTTTGTAATTTTAGTAATATTTTAAAGTATTTATTAGCAAACTCGAATTTTTATATATTTTTTAAATACATTAGTTCCTATTGCGAGTGGTAGGAACTGATGATATACACAAATTAGATTTTTATGGAAATTAGTTTTAATTCAGTTATTTGATCAACGTTTCATTTGAAAATCCCTTAACCGACTTAATTAAGCGTGATGAATTATCGAGCAATTACAATAATCAATAACTGAGCAGGAATTAACATAAAAAAACCATTTTCCTGTGTGTAAAAATAATAACTAAGTTAAAACAATGACTACAACATTATGATAATTTACCATCATAATGTAAGAATTGAAATAATTCGTTTTATTATAAAATATTTTCACTTATTTATGTAGAGATTATTATTTGATCACGATTTCTTTATAAGTGAAAATTTATTCAAAAAATATCATTTTATGGTTATAATGTTAAAGAAAGCAAATTATTTATATTTTAAGTGAAAATTTATTCAAAAAATATCATTTTATGGTTATAATGTTAAAGAAAGCAAATTATTAGTGAATAAGAAACGTTATCTGAATACAGTCTAATAAATTTTAAGTGCAAATTATGTTAGGATTCAATTTAATATAGACCTTGCTGAGACTTTTATGTATTCTGCAACATCGATTAAATTTTTAGCTGATTGATTATTTAATCAATCTTCAATTTTATACACATTAAATTAACGACTATTAAAAACAGCGATTTCCATTTGTAGCTCTCAAAATTCTACTTGATGTTAAAAATCAGATAAGTTTATATTTTTTACACAGTCCGTATTTAAAACCACGCTAATGTTTTCGCTGAACGATAAAGACTATAATCATTATTTTAATAGCCAATTAGCATAAATTAATCCTGTTTAATATAAAGAAAATTACTAAAATATTACAGATTGTTCGTGCAGTAGGCGTAATAAATATAATTTTTTCGTAAATAAACCCGAAATGTGTATTTGATTTAGATCTTCGAAGAACTTTAGACACTTTATATGCATATATTCATTAAGTAATAATCTCTTTCCCAACTCATACTTGTATCTGAAACCACAAAATTTCAACATTGTATGCATTAACGATGACTTATCTATAGATCTGTCCATAGATTAAGTTTGCTCAGCAAACATTTCCCGTTTGCAACAGGATTAAATCACTGATTTAACTTTTCCTCTGCTAGATATTGAACAGGAGAATGCAATATAAAAATAGTAACAACTAAATAAATATACAGTATATCCTCTTTCCAATTCCTTTTTTCTCTTTTCTTTCCTAACAAATAAACAAAGGTGCTTAGAATTTCAAAACTATAAATATAATAATTTAATATATAAATGTTTTTGACATTTGTGACAACATCGGAAGCGAAATTTGATACGAAATTATTGTTGTCATATTCATCTTCTGTTTTCAAGAATAAAAGCAAGTGTAACTGTTTAAATATTTATCTAGAATGTTAAATTTTAAATATATTTTTTGACATTTTCTGTTGAGATTCGAAACTCTTGTTAACATGCCATTAAATTTATCTTTTCATCACGTCAATGCGGTATCCAATAAAATTATTATTTATTTATTTTTTTACCGAATTTTACTGACCATAATTTATAATGTATAGAAAATCAGTATAATTTATATCGATAATTAATAAAATTATATTTATTTGTTAGTAATTTAATCGTCGGTTAAATTTGTAAAATTTGAATTAAAATAATTAAAAAATGAGGAATTATTGGAGAAATTTATCTTAGATCGATAAAGTAGAAGGTAGCTCCACCACATCTATGGAAACAAACCAATGAGAACAAAGGAACACTAGCAATTTTAATGTACTCTAAGTAGTTTATCATAAAAATTCTTTATTAGTAAATAGTCAAATTCATTTTATTCAAAATTGAATTGCATGGAATATGGAGTAATTTTTGATTAAAAAAAAATAGACACATAAAAAAGATACTTTTTGTTAGAGATTACATTATATTGAAAAGCATTGTTTAGTATTAATGTGTAAACAATTCCCTGGAGATAAGAAGTTTGCATGCAGGAATTATTTACACATTTGTTAAGCTTTAAAAAGATAATACAGTACTCGATGGAAACGACATGAAATTTAATGATAAGACACAGTCAGTTATAAAAAAAAATGTGTTTATTCAAATGTTTAAATCTTATTAAAGCGTAATAACTTTCGAAACTCATTAGCGACTAGATTACTTTCGGATTAAGTCGATAGACAAAACGTATTAACCGTTAAATAAACGTTTTAAAAACATCCAAAAATAAAAAATAAATTTTCGCAATAGGCATTCAAAATATAATTAGAATGCATCTGGAGATGACTTTATAACGTTTTGGGGAATAAAAAGATTCTGCAGATTTGTCACAACGATAAAGAATGACTGAAACGGGTCGATGATGATGTAGAAGATTAATGTAGCTAACATCCACTCTACACTACTGCCAGGCAGATAAATGATCAGCAGACCGTAGCCTATCAACGTGTTCGCTAATGGAAAGCTATGAGCATGCGTGCTAATGTATCTCTCAATGGCTGCCATTAGCATTATCAGAAGCATTGTAAGAATAAACGGAAATAAATATCGATCTGAATAAAGTTAACCATTTGATACTTCTGCCTAAAAATAAAAAAAAGGAAATGTTATTCGTAGTAAAAACGAATTTACTTCAGCTAACCCAAGATGTCTGCGTAGGTATGAAGTCTTAATTAACATAAATATATATAGATTGTATAACATGTTCCAATCGAAACTCTTATGTTTAGCAAACAGCGAATTGCCGGAAAATGCAATTAAAAATTTTATGCCAAATACCGCCAACTTTATTGTACTGTAATTAAATTTTATATTATAATTAAACTCGCGTGAGAGCTTGTTGAATTTAATGGTAGAGCTGTAATTTAACTTAAATGCTTTAAAATAGAAATTTATTAAAAATTTTCTTGTATATTTTAAGTTTATAATATTAAAAGTGTATATTTTTCTAAATATATATAAAATAATATTTAAATAACGTCGTTTAAAGACGTTATATCGAGAGATATTCTGGATTAACGAAGCGAAAATGTTTCGATACAGATTTGACCAATAAAAAATAGTAAAAGTAATGTTAATTATACTGTTTAGTTGTTTTAAATATTATAAAAATTGTTTTAAGCATAATTGGACAATATTTTATTTATAAAAATAAAATACTGTACATGATAATGCATTTTTGAAGTAATGTAGTGGCACAGATAGTAAACATTTTGTTTGGATAAAGTGATATCCAAATTAACGACATTTTAATATTTGTTTAGTTATTTTACTTAGAAAATATAAATATAGATCGGAATGTGAAAAGAACATCCACAGCTGACCGATCAGACGACATGGCCAACGCTTTTTTTTTTTTTTAACAGAAAAGTAGCATTACACAGTATTTCTGGTACAGGCAAACGTTAGATATCAGCCAAGATATTGAACATCCCGATAAATTCAATTGGAAAATAGCATTATGTTTATTAGTGTCATGGATTTTGTGTTATTTATGCATGATCAAAGGTATCGCCTCTTCAGGGAAGGTAATAATTGATGAGTTTATTATTTAAATTGTTAAATTAAAAAAATTTATAACCTGAATATATATTTCTATATAACATTTAGGTAGTTTATGTCACAGCAACCTTTCCTTATCTTGTACTTATTATCTTCTTCTTCCGTGGCATCACGCTAGAAGGAATGAAAGATGGAATTGTTCATCTGTTTACACCAAACGTAAGCTTCTTTCAACCAAAAAATTTAATAAAGCAAGTAATTTTTCTTTAAATCCGCCATCGTTATTTATGGTGGCTAATCATGTTGTTCTAGGTAGAAAAATATATAAGTTTCGTACAGCTTTAAGGTTTAGTTATATATATATTTTTTTTTCTGTAATAAATCTTTCTAGAAATAAATACTTTTATCTAAAAAATAAGAAATAAATTTTTAACGTGTTTTTCTTCTATTAAAAGTGGTCTAAACTTCAAGATCCAGTCGTATGGTTGGAAGCAGGAACTCAAATATTTTTTTCGCTTGGTCTAGCCTTTGGTGGTCTTATAGCATTTTCTTCCTATAATCCTGTACACAACAACTGCTTGAGAGATGCAATATTAGTTTCACTTACAAACTGTGGGACTTCCATGTTTGCTGGAATCGTCGTATTTTCAGTTTTAGGTATATTATAAAACAATGTTTAAAATTATTTTATAATTAAAGTTAATAATTAAATTTAAATATTTGAATTTTTAATCGTACATTTGTGATATGACTTTTCTTGTAAATCGGATTTTTTTTTAATAGCTTGTAATCTTAAAAATATAAATTTTTTCTCATAATAATTGATTAATATTTAAATAATTTCTGTTACAGGATTTAAAGCTCATATGACTCATAAAAAATGTATAGAAGAGAGGGACGACATATTCTCATCATTTTATAACGGAACACAATTCATACCTTCGACAATACCACCATACATAGTGGATAAAATATTAAATAATACTGAAAATGTGCCATACGATTTTCCAGATTGCAATTTACAGACTGAACTAGAAAAAGTAAATATTTATATATGATATGCAGTATTCATTTTTAAGTTATAGAAATTATATATATATATATTTAGCTTGATTATTATTTTTATCAATGGTAGAGTGCCTCCGGTACAGGATTGGCTTTTATAGCATTCACAGAAGCCATAATACAATTTCCTGGTGCGCCATTTTGGTCTGTTTTGTTTTTTCTCATGCTGTTTACTTTGGGAATCGATTCTCAGTTTGGCACGCTCGAAGGCGTCATAACATCTATTGTCGACTTGAAGTTATTTCCAAATTTGAGGAAAGAATTTTTAACAGGTATTATTCGCCGTAATATACCGTAATAGAATGTTTACATATAGTAAAAATTACATAGCAGTATTTGTTGCATCGTATTAATATAGAAAGATATAGAAGGCGTAAATTCTCTTCTACGTGACGTGCAACACAATAAATAAATAGATAAGTAAATATATTTATTGTATTTGTATAAATATGTAACATTTGTTTTTATTTTGTTGATATTTCATGAATATGAATTATTTGCATGAATGAGCATTTAATCGTAAACAACTATAAATTTTATTTACAATGGAGGAAATGAGAACAAAGGAAAATTAAAAATCATTACTCAAGAAAACTAATTTAGTCTTTTTTTATATATAAAATATACAGTGTTATTCTAAATGAATCTTATTATAAATTTCTTCCATTTAAGCAAGAAATTTAGAATAAAATTCATTTCTTGTTAAGATTCTGAAATTAATAAGGAAATAGTGTAAAAATTCTGATGAGTTCCTTTTGATTATTAAACTCTATTATGCTGTATGAAAAATTATTAATTTATTAAAATTTATGCAAATTCAAACAAATTATATATTACCAGATTTGGTTTGTAGGCTATTTACTTATTAGCAATGTAAAGATTATTATCTAAAGAATATTAATATCATATTTTGATTAAAGCGCAGTCAGGGTTTCAAATATAAATTATTTTTTTGCAGTTAAATAATACTAATGTAACAAAAATCTCATTTTTATATCTAAAACTTAACAAATTGCTCCATTTTTGTCTTCTCTGTACAGAAATCTTCCTCGTTTACTGTAAATAAAAGATATTTTTGTGTCAGCTTAATTTATAGGATGTTTAATTAACGTATCCTGTTCTTGTTTGAAGATATCTTTTACCATAATTAGTAATTTAACTTAATTTGTTCTTAACAAATTATAAATCTAATAAACGCAAAATTTATCAGGGTGCAAAGACGAATTTTCAATAATCTTATGAAAGTTAACTATGTATAATAATTATATTCTGTGCTGTGTAGAAAACAAATGCGTGCTCATTCTTGCATTTTCTAGTGGGAAAAAATATATTATATAAAAATATAAATATTAATAAATATAAAATTGAATTAAAACTACTGTATTCTTTTTTATAGGTGGAATTTGCCTATTGTGTTTCTTCCTCTCACTCATATTTGCACACGGAGCTGGGAATTATGTTTTTACATTGTTTGACAATTACAGTGGTAATTTTCCTCTTTTAATCGTGGCTTTATTCGAATGCATAGCAATATCATATGTCTACGGACTTAAAAGGTAAAAACTTATTAAATAATAATAAAATTCAATAATATTTTTTTACGAAAAATAATTTGTTTAACGATGTATTCAGATTCAGTGACGACATTGAATTGATGACTGGAAACAGGCCAAGTTATTATTGGTTATTTTGTTGGCGGTATGTTGCGCCGATTACGATGATTACAATATTGATTGCGAGTTTTGCAAAAATTGCTACTGGTGACATCACTTATGAAGCATGGGACAGCGAAACGGTAATATATTTACATTCTTATGTCATTTATATCGCACTGTACGTAAAACGTTAATAATTTCTAACTTAATGCCACTTTTTTTTTTTTTGTTTTTATCAGGCAACAACAGTCACCAAAGAATGGCCGACTTGGGCAAACGTTCTAATCGCTATTTTGATATTAATGGCGGCTATTTGGATACCATTGATAGCATTACTACAGGTATTTGGCATTCGTTTGCTACCAGACGAAGAACCAGCGTGGTTTCCAGCCGAGGACCTCCGTGATTTTTATGGTGTTATACCTCATAAGGTCACAGATTTAGAAAAGTGCCTGTTTTGTATTAAGGATACAGAACCAGAAGAAGATGTCTGATATCACTTCTGGTTGAAATCAGTATGCAGGCAATTTTAGATATTCTCTCACTGTTATCAATGTATATTAGGAGATCAAGTTTGAGAAAAAATACATCCATGTAGAAGGAGTGTTTTATTTCTTGGTTTTCGTTTGAATTAATTTCGCAATTGAAATTATTTTGGAGGGAGAAAATGAATTAATGTGATAAAAAGATGAACATCATATATATATTTCAATCATTTTTTTATTGTAAATATGTACAGCAATGTTAATATCGTTCGTTAGATATTTTATTTACAAGCAAAAATAACTTTTTTATTATTTAAAAAATAAAAATATGTCAGTATGTCAGGCACTAAGTTATGCTAACTGCAATCAAGCATTGTTGCATAGAACGTTAAACGGATCATTTTACACAAAAAATACCTCATGTTATGTTTTAAAAAAATCATATAAATTTACTTGTTGAGTGTTATATAAAACTATCTGTTCCTTTAAAAACTGCGGGATGAGATCTAGAGTGCAATTAGCTGCCTGTGATGTTTCCAAATACTTATAACGAACGTTTAGAAGTGTTTTTAGTATTTAAAAAAATAAATAAAAATATATATTTATTTTGTGAATTTTGCCAAGAGCTGCAATATTTAAATGTACGAAACTCGAATATCGATCATTTATCAGATGTGTTGTAAAATGAACGATTTAAAAGTATCGTTTGTACTTTTAAAATGTCTAAGAACGTTGTTATACATATCAGGGCAATAAAAGGAGACAAATTAGATAATGAATAGCATAATGTAATCTTATGCATAAAAATTATACAACGTAAAAAGCCTTATTTGCTATTACTCTGAAAGATTAAATACAACAATCATTACCCAAGTGATGGATGTGGTAACAATAAAAATCAGTCCTTATTGAGAATATTTAAAAAATAAAATAAAATTTAAGAGACCATTCAAATAAAACCGGCCAAATCATTTATGTTTATATAAAATTAATAATTTTAATTATTAAGAATTTATATTTTTCATGAAAGATTTTTGTCTCCTAAATTTTTTTATTGAATTTTATCTGGTACTGTATTTTAATATATTATGTTCAGTCGGAGATGTACCATCTTCGATGACGTTTTTTGTCATATTCTGTTGCTTATTACTGAGAAAAAATTCTAAATATCCTAAAATATTTACGTTTATATCATCCTCACTCCAGAATACGATTAAGTCTGGCATTACATAAAAGCAGCACCATTAACAAATTTTCATTCAAACTGTTCCTGTTGTGTAAATGGATAGCAATATCAGTTATATTAGATAAACTTCATTTGGTATTTGAAACAATAGAATTTTATTCTATTGTTTTGATACCAACAGAGAAAAAAACTAATAAAACTTCGAGGGATTTAAATGATATACATTTATATATATATATGTATAAATATAATGTATATTAAATTGGCTCAACTATATTTTAGTGAAAAAAACGAGTCTTTTAACTGAAGTAGTTTCAAATTCAATAATAATAATAATAATAATAATAATAATAAAAAGAAGATATATGGGATTTAAGAATTAATATAAAAAGTCACCTGTATCATTAGAATAGTACTGCCATAATAGGGTTTTTATTTGAAAGATTTTTAAACGATGTATATTTTGTTTCAGATGGAATTGTATAGTAGGTTATCTTTATAAAAGTGAAAAAGATCTATGTATACTGTTAAAATGTTTGTGTATATGTCACAGTAAAGAATTTATCAATGAATGAGTATTTTATTGCATCATCAATGCATTCAATATTACTTAAATCATAATACATATATTAATAAGCGATGTAAATTTAAAACAAAATATATTCAAAACTAATAAAAATTAAATTTTGTGCGATTTAAAAAATTTCGTTATGTAATTTATAAATGGAGAACTATTCTCTTAATAAGCATAATTTTGCTTATTAAGAGGGATCATAAATGAATTCAATAAAAATTAAAAAACAATGTTGGTTATATTATAAATAGATAATCTTTCTGCACATACTTGCGTTTAATATATTAAATAATTTTAAAAGATTAAACATACACTTTATATGTATATGCTGAATTTATTCATTAAATTCTAGATAGTTCGCCAAGTATGGGAATAAGAGGTAACGAATTACAAAAACTTAGAAGAAAGAAAATAAAAATGGTATAAATTGTATAAATCAAGAATAGAATTACTTAACAGCTACTTCATAATCAATTACAGTGAAACCTGTTAAAGTGACCACCTCTCGGAACCAACCTGACTGGTCACTTTACACAGGTGGTCACTATACAGGACACTGAGCCTCCCCTTCCCCCAAAAGAAAAAAAAAACTACTTTTCATCATAAAAAGTTGAAAATAAAAACTCTTACATTTCCTTAAGTTATTGCATACTGAATGCTAAAAAGAAAAATTACACACATTAACGAAAATTGCATGTTAAAATAAACTCCCATTTTCATTTTGCATTTCATAGCACTCAAGGTATTCAGCTTTTCATTTATTAATGTTATGACATCTCTTGATGACTCCAAACTCCTCAGCAGTTATTCTTTATGTTCCAAGAAATTAATTAGTTCTAATTTTTGCTGTAAATGAGCTTTTTCAGTTTTGACTGAACAGGAAGCAATTTTTTCACTGCAGTGAATGAACTGTGAACAGAGTAATCCAAACTGCAAATTTATATTAATTAAAATCATTAACTTGTAGTAAAGCAATAATGATGACATATAGCATATATTTCCTTCTGATGAACAGTCTTATAGCAAGCATATACTGTACTACAATTAATACTAACCTGTATATCTGCATTTAAATAGTCAACCCTAAATTAAAATACTGTATAAAGTACATATACAGTAGTATTACAATATTTACTTTTTAGTATACTGGTTTAATAGGCTATTTTATCATAACAAAAAAATCTGATGGAATACTAATCCTTAGAATTTTATCTAACAGAAAAATTCTAAGGAAAATACAATAATTTTTTCCATAAAATTAACCTTTTTGGACACTTTAGCAGGTTAAAATTTCTTAAAACTAACTATGTGAGTGATCAGTATACACATTAGACAGGTGATCACTATACGGAACAAAAATAGCCTTACATCCTATGGGAAACAAATCAGCTTTTGAATTTTGATCCCTTTAGCCAAGTGGTCACTGTGCCAAGGTGTCATTTTAACACGTTTCACTGTATATATATATAAAATTTTCAAAATATAAGAGCATCGAAACGTATATAGAAGAATATTTTAATCAAAGTCACTAAAAATCTTCGTAAAAGGAATTATGCGGCTACTTGGTAGATGGAGAAAGACTATAAGTGCTGATAGAAATTATATTATTCATTAAATACATGTTATATATCATATCAAAATTTTGTATTTCATTTTCACAATAAAAATCTTTGAATGTATGCTGAAATAAATTATATATCCAGGAAAATATAAGGAATTAAACGATTAATTATCAAAGTCCTATAGTTTGTTTTATAATTGAATAATATTTATTACATGGCAAAGTATAATTTATACGTTGAAATAAAATTTGGAGAGATATTCATTACATTTATTATATGTGACGGAAATTTTAATTAAATATCATTATTATAATTTATTTGTATTTTTGTCAATGATTTTGATTAAAATATTCACTAATAAATTAATTTTTCATCCTAAACGATCAAATATTTATCGTTTCTATCATATAAATTTCACAAGTTGCATAGGCGGTTATTTATTCTAATCAAACAACATTCATCATCCCTTACCTACTTAGTTTAATTAAAATGAACTAAACGGAAATATCCGGGTATTATATATAATGACTAAATTCATTTTTTTCTTTCAGTACAAACTTTTATGATGGATTATGTTTTTTTGATATAAAATTCTTTTGCATATTTTGTATCCAACATTTGATAGAATGTTTAATATTTAAAATGTTTATCATGAAAATTTGCTTAAACTTTTATCTTAGTCATTAATTAAAAAGTTTCTGACGTTAATGTTTTCGATTTATTAGTTTTTTTAAATAAATGTGATAGTAATATAATATAAAATTTGAAAGTTTAATGGAGTTTAATAATAAAAATATCTTAAAAATATTATTTTATATGTCAAATAAGTAGATTTTTTATTATATCAATTAATTGTGTTTTAATATTTATGTATTCAGCAATAAATTTTAACAGCATCCTTTTTAGTATGATTAATAAATTTTAATTAAGAATTTTATCGCCTATTATTAAATTTTTTATTTTATTATTATTATTATTATTAGCAAATTAAAATTCAACTATTCTAAGTGTTTTTAACTAAAATATCGTTTTGTTTCTTGGAAAAATGTAAAAATTTTCATGAAAATTTTTTAAATTTTGATAATATAAGTCTTGAAATGAAATCGAATCTTGAAACAAAACGGAATCGATCGAATATTTCTAAATCGATTTATCTTCTACATTGTGTTTAAGAAAAAAGATTTGAATAAAATTTTGCACATTATTAACGTAGAAGGATATCAAAACTATTTAACTAAATGAAAAAGAGAATCAAATAATAATTGCAATTTGTTTTGCAAGTTTGAAATTTCTGTTGAATTTTTATATTGTCTGTTATGCACGATTTAGTTAATTTTAGAACTTAATGTTAATTATTATTATTATTATGTAAATTCTGTACAAAGTCTCCGTTGATAATGAGAAACAATTTATTTTAATTAAATTCAGTATGAGATAAAACAGTAAAATCAGTATAACTACAGTATCTAATGCTTCTATTGTTAAAGTCAGCTTTCTGAATTATTAGAAACAGCCAATCTTAGCGTTAAAATAATAAGAAAACTTGATACAGGCTTGAAAATTGAGTGATGATGAATATTATCATATATTTTATATACAGAAATAAGCGCAAAATATTAATCAGAACTGTATTTTAAAAAAGAAGAATACAATGAAAAGTCTCTGTGCAAAGCAAGTACTGAATCTCCATTACCAAAAATAATTAAAAAATTTTGTTCTAATCAACTAAAAATCTTTTAAAAATGCTTTCGATCACTCCAATATCAAACTAAAATATTTTCTTTTAGTTAAATCTAAGAATATTTCTTATAAAATTTAAAAAGAAACAATTTTTTTTTAATCGATTATCGTGATTTAATGTATGTATTGAATACCTCATTTTCATGGTTTTACAAAATAAAAATAAAAAAAATCTGTATTGATTCATAAGCATATATACCGTGTTTATTTTAATGCAGTATACGGCACAGAAGAATATTGAAAAAATAATAAAATCTTCAATGAAAGGCGCACTTTGTTCAGAAATAATTTTATGAATGTTCAAACCTTTAAATATATAATCAATTTTATATCTTTAAATTTTTATGATGCTATTAGTGCAATAAAAGCACGCGTTTTATTTTTTAATTAACGTTTTTTTTTTAATAAATAAAATGTACATTTTTCCCACAGATGATAGAATTTTTAATTATGAAATTTCAATAAAAAATCTCTTACTACTGTTTAAGAAATCAAAATAATAATAAACAAAGCAATAAATATAAGAAATATAAATTATTGGCGTCATTTATCATAATAATTACGCTATTCAGTGTAATTTATATTAATACATAACGCGAAAACATTGTTGCAGGAAGCTGAAGAATATATTTTACTATTTACGCAAAAATTACAAAAATATTTAATTATATATCATTTTTAATTAATCGATTTATAAATTCATAATTTTATTCTTCTAGCTTCATTTATCATAATAATTACGCTATTCAGTGTAATTTATATTAAAACATAACGCGAAAACATTGTTGCACGAAGCTGAAGAATATATTTTACTATTTACGCAAAAATTACAAAAATGTTTAATTATATATCATTTTTAATTAATCGATTTATAAATTCATAATTTTATTCTTCTAGAAATGTGTTAACTGGTTATATTTACAGGTATTTTATTTTTAATTGAGATGAAATTCTATATAGCAAATCCTATTATTATAAAGAAATATCAAATAAAATAGTTAAGAGCTTCATTTTTTTGAAATCTTTCTCATTTTCGTTAACAAAATCGCGAAAGATTTAGAACTGCACATTTAATATCATGTTCTAAAATTAAAAAAAAATAAATACTAACAGCTGGTGGTGGATACATTATGGATTTGATCTGCATTATCCTGGATACATCATGCCAAGTATATGCATTGATTATATGAGTTTGATAACAGGATTTCAAAACTTTAGAATCAGTTACTATTCTTTTTTTCCTAAAAATGTAGATTCACACTACTTCACCACAACTTAAATATAAACTTTTATACAAATGTTATTATAATACTATACAGTATTTAAAGATAACTGATAATTATTTTATGATTTTTAAAATTTATGATAATAAATATTTCTGTAATATAAAAATTTTTTTATAATTTTGTTTAAAGCGCATATTATTTCTAAATTGTTATATTATTATATTAATATTTTCGTTCGCTAGATATTCATTATTTACTTTGTTAACAATAAAACTCGCAATAACAATAGATAGTATAATAAAAAAAATTTGTTTCAAATTTGTAACATATACAGGAGCTCTGAGAAATTATTATCTCAAGTTACAAAATTCCGCATCTCCCTTTAAGCATGAAGAAGCGATTAGGAAAAAATATCCTCATTATAAAAAAAATCTATAAATTATATATTTGGTTTTACATTTCTTCTAAACTACATCCTGAATAATATACACATAATTTATGACTTGGTTAAAATTACAGTATATAGAATATCTATACCATGGCATACACTACAGTATAGGGTATGCCATGATTAAATGGACGACATTCATCAGTATAAAAATGTCTGATCTGTCATGAACATAATTTTTCTAAAAAATTTCGAAAACTTTCTAAAGTTGCCATTACGGATAACAAACAATATATAATATTTTTAAATGTTTTTCATTAGATGTATGAGTTTACGTTGTATTATAATTACTAGAATCTCATGATTATTTTACTGCTTAAAAGCAAATAATATGGATTCATTTACATAAAAGCTCGCATGTAAATTGTTATCAGAAAGGATAGCAATAATAACAATAAATTTATTTAAAAATTAATGTTAATTATACCATACGATTAAATGAATTTTTGTTTCTTAGATAAATTTAATTTTTATGATTCCAGTAATTTTCTTACACTTTCTAGGCTATATACGTAATGATATATTCTTTAAGAAAAACATTTCTGGAATTTTAAATTAATTGAATATATTTTTTTCAAAAATCAAAATCTTAATACTTTCTTTTTTTTTAATGATATTTAAATATGTGTATGTATGAATATGTTATCTTCTAAAAAATGAAAATATCTTAGAATGGCATTCCTGAAAACTTTCTAAAAAATACAATTTTTAAGAAATTTGAATCTGATTACAATCAATATCAGAAATAATTTTTCGTATTTTTAATTATTATTTTGCCCATGTTTCTGAAACGATTCTTTTCAAATCTTAGAAATTCTTTTAAGTTAATTATTGTAATATCTGTAGGATTTGAAATATTCGTACAAAAACTTTGATTTTAGAAACTTCAATAACATTTAATAAAAATATAAAAGAAAATATTTATGAAACTGGAAGGTTTCCGCTAAATTAGATTATTCAATGTCTTGAGTCTAGACAAAGACATCAGAAAAAAACTAATAGAATATATCATCATTTATTACAGATGATATGTTAATTGTTGTTGAAAAATACTATAATTATAAATAAATAATAAAATAAATGTCATATTAAATTTTACAAACTTCTCTCAAATATTCTCAGAGTAAAATTAGAGTAACATATGTTATTTCTATCCAAAATCTATTCGCATTTATTTAGTATTGTTGAAAAATACTATAATTATAAATAGATAATAAAATAAATGCCATATTAAATTTTACAAACTTCTCTCAAATATTCTGAGAGTAAAATTAGAGTAACATATGTTATTTCTATCCAAAATCTATTCGCATTTATTTAGTGCTTCATAATGGCATATTCATTGATTATGCTAATTTGAAAATTTCTAAAATATGTTAAACCATCAGATTTGCAACTCCACATGAAAAAGAATATAGAAAATATATGCAAAAATGTTTTACTAATTTACTAACTTTAATTTTTTATGACAACAAATTTTCCAGAAGACTAAAAATTATGCAGAAAATTTCAGAAGAAGACTGAACATCCATTGATCCTCTTGCGTTCGAGAAAAGATTACTGAAAACAGTCGGATAGACTGACGAACGAATAGATGTAATTAAAATAATCTACATTAGTTATCTTTTTATTTTCTTGAACTATACTGTACATGCATATTATAATCAATACATATTTGGCATATTCCTAGTTTACAAAACAGAATATCCCAAATTAAATCTCGTTTAAACAAGTACAGTCAAACCTCTTTAAGCCGCCACCATCGGTTCGAAGGTCCTCTCTGGCGGTAAAGGAGGGTGGCGGTTTATGGAGGGTTTATGGTAAAATGTGACAAAACATGTATAGACTAGAATGACATTGTTTCATTTAATTAAAGGTGATCAGAAATAAATTGCTGAGTAGCAGAAGGATTTTTATTTTTATATTCACAAATTAAAATCTTTTCGTGAACATCTAATGTCGTTTTTGACATTTTTCCGAGTAAGAAACAGCAACGATACTCACAACAGTTGATTTAAAAAAAAACGGTTTAAACTGTTCTTCTTCTTCCGCAAAGTCGAGGTTATGGCTCTCCAGTCTTCTCCTATTTTAAACGGTTATTTTGTAAAAATCCGTTTAAAGTTTTGAAATAGCTCATTTTGAAAACAAGGATGTGAATAGTCACAGGTGCGAGATTACAGTCTAATAAATGTTAACAGATAAATTACTTAATTGCCATCTTCTCTAGTGTTTCTATTTGTGTTGGTTGACCTTGCCATTCGATTGTTTTGGCGGTTTAAACAACTGATTTGTCTACTAATGAAATGGTTTTGCCTCCAGAAATGAGTGGCAGTTGGCGATTAGTGAGGTGGCAGTTTATAGAGGGAATTTCATATTTTAACATAAAGGAGGAGATTTGTTATTGGCTTTCATCAGGCAAATAACGAGGGTGGCGGTTTATAGAGGGGCGACTTAAAGAGGTTTGACTGTATTTGTTTGAATATAAAATTATTGTTTTTGATAAAAACTTGGATAGAAATCTCTGTTCAGAATATTAAATGTATTTCAAGGGATTCTTCTTCAATTTTGATTTTTTTAGCATAAAAATATCTTACATTAAAACTCTAGAGAATGCATGTTGTTAACAATTAATGCTTGATAATTTCTCTTTATTGAAATAATTATATTGTGTTTTTATATTGAATCAAGTTAACCGTCCTACATTTTATAAACGTGTTCAGATTTTATGAAATAACTCGGAGAAATAAATAATTTATGGAAACACAGATAAATGTCTATCAGAAAATTATTATAATTGATCACTTAAATTAAGAATTTCTATGGAAAGAAAAAAACATCATAGAATTAATCATTAAATTTTCAATACGTGAGACATTCTAGATACGCATGCTTTAATCACTGATAAAATGAATTATTGAAATTTTATTCTGAATACAATAAGAAGAAAATAAACAGATTATTATAAATGAGTAACCAGATTATTTATTTATCTAATAAAATTTCTTAATCAATCATTACTTGGTTATTCCAGCGGTTGCATCTGAATGTATCAAGTTCTATCTTTTGTAAATATATTTTTATACATTTTTAAAAATAAAAATTCTTAATAAAAAAGTAGAATAATAAAATATACAATATTTTGAAGTAGAGTGAAATTACAATGCTGTTCTTGAAAACTTTTGTTAGTAATTTTAATCTTTTGAATCAATACTTTTGATTGCAACATTCACATAAAGTGCTATCTATTCATAATTATCCTATTTTTAAGAGAAGATGCACAAAACATCAAAAATTTTTCGAAATGTATACATTTATTGTTTAAAATGGAATTTATAATGAAAAACTCTTCACTTTTATAAATAATTACAAAAAATGCAAATCACATATAATTTTTTAAAGTAACGAGTTATGAAGAATAAATTATTACATCTGCATTCAAGTTGCACACTTCATCGAGTAATTCATTTAAAGTCTTATTTTCTGCTAATTCCGAAACTGATTTAAAACAGTTAGTAAAAATATCAAAACCCTACAAAATAAAAAAAATTAAATATAAAATTAATTTTGAAATATTTAATGTAAAGCAATAAATTATTAGTTGATTTTTTCACTCACTCGTTCTGATCCATCTTGTTTGTTTTTGCATTCAATAACTGATGTTTGATCTTTCTGAGCTGATAATTAAATTATATATAAAAAGACATTAGTTCTTAAGAATAACAAGTGATTTCTATGATATAAAAATGATTTTCATGTCTAATTTAAAATTTAGAACGAAATGAATGAAATGTAAAGTGTCTGTCTTACCACAATATCGATCCAAGTATGTAGTTGGGCAAAATGCTTGCATTCCTTGGCAATGAACTCCATACAAGGAGTAAGCGAAAAGAGAAATTATGCCGAGAAGATTCATTTTTAAATGCAGCGATTTTTCAGAATGTTATTATTATTCGTATATCTACATTTATATAAAATATGTTACGTATTCAAAAATCTCATGATGTTTCATAAAAACCGGGAGCCAAATTTATTGGTTCGAAAAAAATAACATATAAAATTTCTACAACTGCACAGTTTGCATAATTAATGAGGAGAATCTGCCGGGAGACAAATTTTATTGGTTCGAAAAAAATAACATAAAAAATTTCTACAATTGTACAGTTTGCATAATTAATGAGGAGAATCTGTCCTTGTTTGATTCATTATAATATTCTCTATTTTAAATTAAGGAATTTGCAAATATTTTATACAATTATCGCAATGCAAATATATATTTTCTCTACTATTATTATTTTTTAAGATAAAATTATGTTCGTTTAGCCAATGAAAAATAGCTATTGAGCTTTTTTATAAATAATGAAAATTTCACTAATAATTATTAATTATTATGCTCTATTTAGACTATTGAGCTTTTTTATTTATAATAAAATTTCACTAATAATTATTAATTATTATGCTCTATTTAGATGAGGGGCATCTATAAAATGTCATGATGTTAAGAACGGAAAGTCATAGTAATCTTATGAACATAAATGAGTAGAGGAAGGAAATAACCTTGAAAATTATAACATTACTGTATAAAATAGTTAAAGTTTTGCTGTTAAGAACGGAAAGTTATAGTAGTGTTATGAACATAAATGAGTAGAGGAAGGAAATAACCTTGAAAATTATAACATTACTGTATAAAAGCTATTGAGCTTTTTTATAAATAATGAAAATTTCACTGAAATTATTAATTATTATGCTCTATTTAGATGTGGGGGCATGTATAAACTGTCATGCTGTTAAGTACGGAAAGTTATAGTAGTCTTATGAACATAAATGAGTAGAGGAAGGAAATTACCTTATGTTAAGAACGGAAAGTCATAGTAATCTTATGAACATAAATGAGTAGAGGAAGGAAATAACCTTGAAAATTATAACATTACTGTATAAAATAGTTAAAGTTTTACATCTCTATGAATAAATTTTTTAATAAAACGATTTTGCTTAATTGTTCGAAAATTATTTATTATACAATAACATAATTAGAAATAGGTTTGTTTTAGAAATGCAAGTCATGTATCTAGTTCAACTACTTTTATGATCTTTGTATGGAGTCGTTTAAAGGTGTATTTGGATTAACTTATTATTAAAGAATATGTTTAAATATTATTTTTTAATTATTTGAAGAATTATTTGTTTGTTTTCCAAATATACCTTTAAACGACTCCATACAAAGATCATAAAAGTAGTTGAACTAGATACATTTCTATAACAAACCTATTTCTAATTATGTTATTGTATAATAAATAATTTTCGAACAATTAAGCAAAATCGTTTTATTAAAAAATTTATTCATAGAGATGTAAAACTTTAACTATTTTATACAGTAATGTTATAATTTTCAAGGTAATTTCCTTCCTCTACTCATTTATGTTCATAAGACTACTATAACTTTCCGTTCTTAACACATGACAGTTTATAGATGCCCCTCATCCAAATAGAGCATAATAATTAATAATTATTAGTGAAGTTTTATTATTTATAAAAAAGCTCAATAGCTATTTTTCATTGGCTAAACGAAAATAATTTTATCTTAAAAAATAATAATAGTAAAGAAAATATATTTGCATTGCGAGATGCCCCCTCTTCTAAATAGAGCATAATAATTAATAATTATTAAATATTGAAATTTGTGAAATTTTCATTATTTATAAAAAAGCTCAATAGCTATTTTTCATTTGCTAAACAAAGATAATTTATCTTAAAAAATAATAATAGTAGACAAAATATATATTTGCATTGCGATAATTGTACTAAATATTTGAAAATTCCTTAATTTAAATTAGAGAATAGTACAATGAATCAAACAAGGACAGATTCTCCTCATTAATTATGCAAACTGTGCAGTTGTAGAAATTTTATGTTATTTTTTTCGAACCAATAAAATTTGGCTCCCGGTTTTTATGAAACATGATGTGATTTTTGAACACGTAACATATTTTATATAAATGTAGATTTATGAATAATAATAACATTCTGAAAAATCGCTGCATTTAAAAATGAATCTTCTCGGCATAATTTCTCTTTTCGCTTACTCCTTGTATGGAGTTCATTGCCAAGGAATGCAAGCATTTTGCCCAACTACATACTTGGATCGATATTGTGGTAAGACAGCCACTTTACATTTCATTTATTTTGTTCTAAATTTTAAATTAGACATGAAAATTATTTTTATATCATAGAAATCACTTGTTATTCTTAAGAACAAATGTCTTTTTATATATAAATTTAATTATCAGCTCTGAAAGATCAAACATCAGTTATTGAATGCCTAAAGTCCTAAACAAACAAGATGGATCAGAACGAGTGAGTGAAAAAATCAACTAATAATTTATTGCTTTACATTAAATATTTCAAAATTAATTTTATATTTAATTTTTTTTATTTTGTAGGGTTTTGATATTTTTACTAACTGTTTTAAATCAGTTTCGGAATTAGCAGAAAATAAGACTCTAAATGAATTAATCGATGAAGTGTGCAACTTGAATGCAGATGTAATAATTTATTCTACATAACTCGTTACGTTAAAAAATTATATTTGATATAAACAAAATATTTTTAATTATTTTAGGAATATGAAGGTATTTCTCAATGCATACAGAATGGTGTAGCATTAGATAAGAAGAGAGAAGGAAGAATTTACAAAATGGGCGGTGTAAGTAATAATAATAATAATAATATACGAGTAAATAAAATAAACTGCAAGAAAGAATTTACAAAATGGGCGGTGTAAGTAATAATAATAATATACGAGTAAATAAAATAAACTGCTACTTATCAGATCTTGCCTTATCCGGAATTTTTGTATAGAGACGAGAGCCAAGATACAAATTAAAAAAAATTCTCAGAAAGAATAGAAAGTACTTGAAACTGCGATAAGATAATGGAATAGTAAAATACAGTAATATATTTGCCATTGATGTAATTCTTTTGATAAAAAGACGTGATTTTACTTCAGAAAACAGACATTTTTTTCACCAGTTTTATATACTATATATATATATATATACCGTATTAGAATTAACCATCTTCCTATTTAAAATAACTTTAGCATCATAACAAAATACAAATAAATAAGGGATAGATGTTGCCCGTAATTAAAATTATGTTGAGTAAACGAACAAAATTATTTATAAGATTTATTTTGAACAAAATAATTATAATAATTTACACACTCTTATTTTAGCATACCGACAACCTTTCGAACTTTTCTATGATTCAAAAGAACAAGAGAAAATTTGTCCTACATGAATGGAATAATTCTGTAGTTTCGTGCACATTTTACGTTTATTCCTGTTGACAATGTTTTATGAAAATATTTTTAGCTTACTTTCTAAAAGCAAAGGAGGCTTAAAAGATCACTATTCTGATTATCTCTCCCCCACTAATAACTTAATTTGTAGATTTTTCTTGTGATGATGATGATATATCGCAACAATTAATTTTGACGCTGTATCAATTAAACCCTAACTGTAACCGTTTAAAATCAGCACACAAATATAATTCTGTGATACTCTCTTAGTATATCCTAATCTATTCATGCAATATACTGTATACAAAATTTATTATGATGATCAGCCTTCCACTATGGTCTCTATCATTTAGCTTCAAATAATTAAAAGTGGTGGATGTTTAAATTTCAAAGGTTTCTCTTTAGTAACTTTTGACTTATTTGGCTGAATTTTTTAAGTTGAATATTAAATAACATTAATTCACTAAAGATTTATCCAATTAAAAATGGAAAACATTCAATCTTACCAGATAAAAATGAGTGTGATAAAAGATGATGTTTCTCCAAGTGTTTCCCTGTATATTTATTATGATTTTTATTTTTTAATCATTGACAAAAGATGGCGCTTAATGTTAAAGCAAC